>WEIU01021638.1:265965-277515 GCA_013389925.1 Aegithalos caudatus | reverse complement strand
CACACTGTTCTTGGCCATGTCTTTGTAACACTAGCCTATGATTCCCCTCTAGACACACTATATTTAGTTCTAGTTCATTTTTATCTCATGTATTTTGCCAATAGATGGTGTTTTATATCTATAATAGGTTATAATTTTTCTTCAATAAAACTTTCACTTTAGCCCAATTGTCTGACTCATGTTCACACAATTTGGTTCAACACAAAAGGCTTAGAATAAGTAGTTCTAAATTTCAGAGTGCAATTTTATTATCCCTAAGCAGTTGAGAGCTCCTGCAAGCATCAGAACTATCTGTCTTACAGTTCTTATATCTGCTTAAGAAAGACCTCCAACAGCAGGAGGGCAAGGAGCAGCTCTTGCCTCCCTGACATGTTCTTGGTGACTCCACAGCAGACCCAGACAGGTGTGTGCCAGGGATGGGATGGGATGGGATGGGATGGGATGGGATGGGATGGGATGGGATGGGATGGGCCTCCTTCTGCCCAGGGCCAGCCACTGTCCCACACCCCTGCAGCCCTATGAGTGTATAAGGCATGTCTGCGCTACACTGAGACATCCCATATAGACAACACCAGTTGTGTTGTATGTGGCCTAGGATGAGCTGAAAATTATGAAGTCAGAAGAGTATTTGGAGTGTCCTAAGGTAGGCTCTGGTCTTATGCTTTTGGTGTAATTTGCTTAATGTCAGTGTTGGACATAGGACACTAAGTTGAGGCTTGATTGGATTGAGTACATTCCGTGTTTGAATGGACCATCCTTCTCCTCTCTAACAGTTCATCTCTCTTCTTAAGCTCAGTTTGTAAGATTTAAAGTGTTAGGCTAAATGATAATGTGTGTCACCTGCAAACAGCCACTCTTTGTGGACCCGGTTTCGTGGCAATTACTCACACTGAACTTGTTTTTTCCCTCTTTTGAGCAGAGTGGTCCAAAGAAACAGACTTTACTTTTTCCACAAGCGTTTCACCGGGTTCCTGCGTGAGGCAGCAGGACATAAAACCTCTCCCGCCGGGCCTCGGTGCCACTAGGGGTCCCCGCTGTCCGCGCATCCCTCTGCTCTCCTCCTCTTCCCGTCTCATCCCATTCCCTCCCGTCGCGGCGGGAGTCGATGCGGCCGAGCAGCGACATCGGGCGATAAGGGAGACCTTATAACTCTCTACAACTACCTGAGAAAACGGTGTAGTGGAGGGGGGAGTCTCTTCTCCCAAGCAGCAAGCGATAGGATGAGCTACACCAGGGGAGATATAGCTTGGGTATTAGGAAACTTTCTTCACCGAAAGAATAGCAAGAGACAGCCAGCCGTGGTAAGAGGTCACAGGAGTAAAGGACAGCTTATACTGGGCAAAGCTGCGTCTCAGCAGACTTCCAGTTGCACTGTTTTGAGGCTAGAAATCTGGATGTCCTGGTGTGTTTGGGGATTTCAGGATAATCTTGGTAACAGACTTTTTTTAAATGTTTACAAGAATCGGGTGTTTCAGAATGAGGAGCTGGCAGAGTCAGCTGCAGACAGCTTCCTGTACATCATAGAGCCCCTTGAATTTCTGGTCAGAATACAGTGTCTTTTGATGCTGTGATTTATAGTGAGGTGCCTCCTGCTGCTGAAGAGAGAGACCAAATTCTTCCCTCTTGAGAGCCAAGCAAGGACCATCATTGCCTCCACATCCAGCAGTGGGGCAGGGCTGCATCCATCACTCCTCCTTGTCAACTCCAGCACACAACAGTTGCCAGCTCAGGATCCAATCTCCTTGTTTTCTCTAGAGAGCACCTCTGTACTATGTGTAGAAATAAGACCCTGTCTCCCACAGTGGCTGTTTGTGGCAGAATCCTGTGATGCAGAAGTTGTCTGAGAAGGAAACTCCGTGTTTAGTTATCCTAAAGGGCAAGGCATAGACCTCCAAAGCTGAAGGTCCCAGCTCCCAGTGCTCTCCCTGTCTTGGGAAGCAATCATGTCTTTCTGGTCTCTTCTGGAAAAAGCTGTCATTGGCAGATGCTGCATGCCAAGCACCTTAGAGGGAAGGATGTGGCAGACCATTATCTGGGTGTGGTGTGTTCAGGATGAGCACGGATATGCAGGCTAATCCTCAGGCTGAAAGAGACTCATGTCTTGAGTTGTCCCAGAAGCAGAAGTTGGTGAACCTGGGGAGCTTTAATTTGAAAGTTTGTGGGCATTTGTGTTGTCAAAAACCTTAAGGATCAGTTAGCAGGAATCCTGTGGAACACATATCTGGATTTGAGTATTTAAATATTCCCTAACCTTTCTGTTTGTCTGAGCATAAGGGACTTCAAATGTATTTTGAGATTATGGCTTCCCAAACATGCAGCAAAGGCTAAATGAAACTCTAGATTTCACATCAACTAGAGCAGGCTTAATAGAAACATGTCGTGTGGATCTGAAAGATTTTTGTGTTTTATCTTGATGGATTTTCTTCTAAAGGCTTTTATATCCAGGCACTTGAGCAAAGTGGCCAAGTTGCTCCTACCCCATGCAATCAGTATTACAAGGCTTCAAACAAAAACTAGGGAGGCTACTTAGCAAAGTGAATGGAGGTGAGGGGAAGCCTTTTCCTTCAGCTTGCAGCATCCTTAGCTCTTCTAATACCAGATGTACTTTCAAAAGAAGCATGTAATTTCGACCTTGTCCTGCTCTGTTGTAAACTGACAAATTATAGTCATTACACAACTAAAGTAATTTCACATTGCAAAAATACATGTTTACAAACACTTCCTATTCAAAGGGAAAAAGAAGGCACAGCTAGAAAAGAAGTTGTTTAAAATCTTAGTGGGTGACATGGACAGTGGGATTGAGTGCAGCCTCAGCAAGTTTGCCAATGACACCAAGCTGTGTGGTGTGGTGGACAAGCTGGAGGGATGTATGCCATACAAAGGGACCTTGACAGGTTTGAGAGGTGGGCCCATGTGAACCTTATTAACTTCAACAAGGCCAAGTGCAAGATCCTGCACCTGGGTCGGGGCACTCCCAAGCACAAGTACAGGCTGGGCAGTAAAGGGACTGAGAGCAGCCCTGAGAAGAACTGGGGATGTTGGTGGATGAGAAGCTTGATGTGACCCAGCAATTGTGTCACCCAGCAAAAGCCAAGTGTGTCCTGGGCTACATGGAAAGTGACACAAGAAGCAGATGAAGGGAGGTGATTCTGTCCCTCTCCTCTGTTCTCTGAAGATTCCTTGAGTACTGTGTCTCCAACATGAGAAGGACATGGAACTGCTGGAGGACCTCACAAAGATCATCAGAAGGCTGGAGCATTTTTCCTGTGAAAACAAGCTAAGAGAGTTTGGGTTGTTCAGCCTGGAGATGACAATGCTCTGAAGAGGCCTTCTAGGAGCCTTCCAGTATTGAAAAGGGCTACAAGAGAGATGAAGAGGGACTTCCTCTAAGGGCATGCAGTGATGGAAAAAGGAAAAATGGTTTTAAACTTGCCATGCCTGGAAGCATTCAAGGCCAGGTTGGATGGGACTTTGATCCCTGTGCTAGGGTGGCATTGAAAAGAGTGCTACTCTGTAGGTGTTGGTCTATTTGACCTCATTTTTAAACCAAGGACAAAGTCCTCTGAAGCTTTGGCTAGAAGACAAGGTAGTATTTGCCTTCTGCCTTCTCTTAAATAATTTGTCAGCATTGAGATTGTCATGTTTATTCATCTGGTATGAAGCAAACGTAATGCTACCCTTTTTGAACAGAGGCTGTAAGAAAAAGTAGTTTGTAGATTTCTGCTGCTTTTAAACTTTTTTTTCTGTGAAAACACCTGTACTGCAGGACAAAAGAATGGGCTGTCTGCTGCAGGTGGCATCATCTCTAGCCACCAGATCACGAAGTGTAAATCTCTAGGAGAAAGCCTCAAGTTATTTTAAATTTATTTACAGAGTAGAAATTCACCACAAAAGGTCAGAAGAAAGCATTTGTCAGAATCAGACAAGGTCCCTTTGTGTACTTCATGGTTGGTTTTTAATTTGTGCAGAGATTTAGCATGTCTTCAGCACAAGGATGATTTATTCAAGCCATTGATAACACTAAATACAAACAAATTCTTCTGGTTCACGATTGTTTGGTTTGGTTTTGTAGCCAAAGCATCTTAGTGGGAATACAGCTTAGAAGCAGGACTCAAAGTACTGCTGAACTCATTACAGAAGTAGATGTGCTAAAGGGCCACAAGCCCTGGCAAGTTGAAAAAAGACCCTGAAGAAAGAAGAAATCGAGGTTTATGTTTGTGTGCAAGACAGTACAGGCCTGTATAAGTCTGTGCTAACCCACAGTTAAGCAATGTTACTAAGAAACATAGATATGGTTATTGCACTAGAAAAGTATATAAACCAGCAGTGTGTTCAATTGGTTTCATGATGCAAACCATGGAGACCCCATCTCTTCAATTGCCTGACACATCTTATACTCACATTATGTGGAAAAGGTCCCAATTATCTGATAATTTGAATGTTGCTGGGCTAAAACTTCAAAAACTTGTAAAACATACTTGAAGCAATTTTGTCCAGTCTCTTTCATTCTTGTCCCTTGCCTGTTTGAAGGGCTCACTTAAAAACAGTCAAAAAAGGGAATGCTGCCTGAGAAACACTGTGTTTTTCTTAACTGCCTCACCTGGAAGTTATCTGTCCTTAGATGTAATAGATTCAAATGAAACCTATAAGACAGAAACAGCTTCCAATTTAATTTGCTTGAATTAATTTCCACAGGTGAGCATTTATGCTCAGTGATTTTTGTTTTCATGCCACTGACAGACAAAGATATTTGGAAGGTGAGAACCTTGAAAACCTCCCTGAAAGAATCTTAAGAAGTAAGAAACCAAGCAGTGTAACTGAGCAATGATTTTTACGTGATGTAGCTCTAGTGTTAAAATTCAAGGTAGGCAAACCACCACGAGGGTGCAGTGGTAAGGCAGCCTTTGCTGCCAGTGGCAGAAATCTTGAATTCGCTGCTCCTGTTCTAAGGGGTCAGATGATGATCTTTACATCGGCTCACTAAAGGAAATAATTTAAACATAATTAACTTGAGCTAACACTGAAACTCTTGGGAACATGATGGAGTTCAATGCAAGTGGAGGTTTCACTTGCTCTTTATCAGGGATGTGATATTACTGTTTGAATTAAGACAAGTCTTAATTAAACTTGACCTAAGTGAGAACACAGTTGGAAGAATAATATTACATTTGCTCAGACTGTAGTTTAGTGTACTTCTAGAATGGAGAAGGACTAAACTATTGTTTTACTGAGGATTAATATAGCAATTTTTTATTATTATTAAATGATGTGCAGCATCTCCTTTGCTTAAGCCTGGTTCTCATATTCTTTCAATAATTTTTTTGGGGAAAATGCATTATAAATCAACCTTCTCACCATTCAGCTTTGTTCTCTATCCAGCCATCAGTACTTTTATGTTTGCCTTTTTAGATATGTTGTAAAGATGGACCTTTGTTGGGGGGGGGGGGCGGTAATTATTTTTATTTTAAAAAACACACACAAAACCCTAAAGCAGAAATCTCTACAGCAAGACTTTTGAGGAGAAACCTGGAAATTAAGTGCATTCACATACAAAGAGACAGCTGAATGCAGTATTTTGAAAAACAGTACTTGTGTCCTGGACTAAAAAACTAGAATATATTTTGGTAGTTCAAATGAAGCCTATCTCCTTTAGACAAAAAGATGAAGCTAGATGCTTTACCTGCTCTGAATGTCTTTAGAGAACAGCCCTTGCTTCCACAAAACCAGACTAGGTTTTTTTTGAACACTGTCTGATTTGACAAGTACAGTAAGAGAGGAGAGGAGGAAGTTTGTTTGTGTTCCTGCCCCCAGAAGAAGCTGCTTGCAGCTTCAGAGGAGATACTGATTCCCTTCCTCTCTTGCACTGTCTGCACCCTACAGCCCTTCTGCAGGATCCACCTGCTTGGCTGTGAAACAGATTGTGACAGGCATCTCTCCTCTGCAAGGTATTGTAAAAAAAAACCCTGAAAGCAGAGTGAAAGGCTTGAGAATGGGTTTTTTTGGGGGGGTGTTAGGTGCTGGGGGTGCCATTCTTATGTTCCAGCTACCCTGAAGGCAAGCCTGCAGCCCTTGGCACTGAGGATGGCCTTGCAGAGTGCACCTACCTGGTGGTCCCACAGAGCCATGACCACCTGATCCAATACCCACCCGGCCAAGAGAATGCAGTATAATGCCTAAATTAGCTGTATTCACAGGCCAAACTCCCCAAACCTGAAGGAAAGATGACACTTTGCCAGAAGTAGCTATTTAAAACACCAAGTGAGTTTCTACCTTATGACTGCATGCAACAACTTGAAAATCAAGTAATCTACTGAGGTGCCACATCTTTTTCAAAAGAACATGTAAATATCTCCTGCAATTTTGGGACAGACCATCTTTCTGAATTGGCCACTTATGCTTCTCATCTGCTCATTGAGCCAAAAAAAAAAAAAAAAAAAAAAAAAAAAAAAAAAAAAAAAAAAAAAAGGCTTTTCTGTATTTTGGAAAGAGAATGATAGAGGAAGCAGATTAAAGTTTTCTGTGTGGACTGAGATGACCTGAAATGAAAGCAGTTGTGCAAAACAGCCAATGCTGAGATCTGTCTCCATGATCAGGAAGGAACACAGCATATCCCAACTGAAGCTGGCCAGCCTGGTTGGACCTGCTCAAGCATACAAATTATATTCTTCAGGGCATCTCCATTAAAAACATTCCCATCCCCACAAAGCTCTGTCCCCTTCCCGAGACCTGCCTCTTGCAAGCAGCTCCCACCTCCTGCAATCCATCTTCAAAAAAATCCCCTCTGCAGCCTGCTGGACACAATTCCTCTTGCTCTGAATCACTTTGTGCAAGTAAGACAAGGTGAGTCTGGCCTGAGTTTAGCTTTCTGGCTGGTGGTGAGAAGGTGCTGGGATGCTGTGTAGGTTGGAGAGGGTGTTTTGGGAGCTGGGGCTACTGTGTGGCCACGTTGCATTGCCCTGGAAACAGTGAGAAAGCCCTGCTCTGGAGGCTGCTTCACAAACGGCTGCTGGTGGCAATAGGACATCTGGAAACCACGTGGAAGCTGCAGATGGTGGAAATGTGGTACGTGGGAAGCATGTGAATTGCTCAGTAAGCCTCTAGGAACAGTGATGGAAACTCCTACATGGTAGAGACCTTCCCTGGGTGTCTCAGGAAGGATTTTTATCATCACACTGCAAGCTAGAGCTTATACTCATGCAAAAAATATCAACGTTATTTCTGGATAGGGAGATTGAGTCACCTTTCAATTTTAGGAATTCTGCTGGGCAGTTTGTGCGACAGAGAAGTAGGAATAGAATGGCAATCATAGGTCATGTAATACAACCCCTTACAGCAGGTACAAATACACCACCAAGTCCTGATGACTAAGCAATCTCACCTTTAATTTAGAAGCTTTTTTACTGCTGGAAAATTGTCACAGAAATGTGTTTCTCGGAGTATTAGGGGCCAGTCACGTGAGCCAATTTAATTTGAGGGTTTGTTTTTTATTTCCTTGCTTTCGCCTAGTCTTTAGACAGTCATGGAGGAAAAGACAAATCATGTAACTTAATATTATATTCATTTTTTCCCCAATTAATATTTCTTAAGATTGCATGTGAAGGTTAAAATCCCCTGAATGAATCCAATACTGTGAGTCTACCACAAATTCTGTTCTTAGCGTGAAATCTGCTGTGAACACAGGATGCTGTTCTCTGCTTTAGTCCCAGTATTTGTTCAAATTTTCTTAATTTCTCCCTTTCAGTCATTGTGCTAGTAGAATCTGAAGACTGTTTCCATAGGACTCTGATCTGCAAACCTGCAACAGGTAGGCTTAAGAGCCAGCTGTGATTCCCAGGTGAGGAGAATGAGAAGACTGAGCGTGATTCCCTGGTGAGGGGAAACAAGAAGAATCTGGTGAGTCTCTATCACAGAGGTTGAAGGCCAGCAGCTTTTCTCCTGCAGTTATTATCTCTAACCAAAGGTGAGTCATTTCCATAATAATTCAACATTATGTCAAAAATCTCAGAAAAAAAATAGATCAAAGGCTTCCTTATGAGGGATAACTGAGGTTTTAGTGGCCAAAAGATTGGCACCTCTTGAAGGTGCTGGAGAATGGAATTACTACAACAACTATTTCTGCAAACATTACCTTCTACCTCTTTGGCTTTAGCAAGAGCAGCTAAGCAGGGCACTCCTCCTAAAAATGTGATTTGTGGTTTACCTTCAAAAGGGAGAGAAAAGTCTCTTTGCATGATTTCTCAGTAGGTGATAGGGAGAAGGAAGAGCTGAAGTGTTTTTTGCACAGGTTCATCTGTGTAATCATTAGAAGGAATTGAATTGACATTCATTATTTTCCTCATAAATATCTCTCCTTTACCTTGATTTCCTTCCTGTAGCCTCTGCTGGAAAATGTAATGTTTGAGATGTACTAGTGAATACTCCCTCTACCAGCTAGGAGAGGTTATTCAAGCTCTGTTGGCCACTTCCCAGAACACAGATTTTGCAGGAACTGCCGTCTCTTTGCTCAGTTGTGACAGTCAGCATTTTATGCTGATGACTCGACAAGAGAATATCCCTGTGCCTTTCTGGTCAGTGCCTGAATGAGGAAATAAAAGCCAGTTGCAGGGTTTGCAGTTTATCTCTTCAGAGGGCACAGGAGGAAATGATGAGGAGAGTGAGCAAATCTGTTGAGAGGCAAGATTTGTTCTACAAATGAAGGAATACTCTCAGGAACAGTTTATGGGAAGGGACTGTTTTCCAAGAGTGTTCAGTGGATGTTTTGAGAGAGCAGGGTGGCTCTTGCAGAGACATCAAGTGTGCAATAATGTTCAGGACTGCCTTCTGTCAAAGGCCCATGAAATTCTGGAGAGTCCTGCACTTGGTTTCTTACTGCTGACAATGTACAAAGTTGTCGGGTGTTTTGAGGAAGAAAGGATCACATGATGGAGGAGAATAGATGAGAGGATTAAAATGAACATGCAAGCTAGTTTGTGTACTGTTTGATCAGTTGATTTAATGGGGGAGGGGGAAATAAGCTTAAAATCAGGCAGGAAACTGCTGCCTTTCAGACCCAAGCCTTATTTTCAGACATGTTATCCATCTGCAATAAAATAAGTGCATGTGCTAGCCACAAACATTGTTGGGATGAATGTGCATCTGGCAAAGCAGTGCTCAAACCCCATCCTGTGTGATCAGCCTGATGGGGCTGATTTGAATTTCAGAAGTGGATTACATCAAGTTGCAACCACTTCTTCTGCTTCAGGGGGTAGCTGAGGGGTCTGCTTCATTTTCAGAAGCCGACATTCTACATCTGACAGTGGCAATTGGGTGTTGAAAGAAGAAGCCATTCTTTTAGGTAGCATTTATGTGTAAATTTTTTTTAAGTGTAATTTTTTTAAAAAAGTATTAAGCTGATGCCCACATACTGAGCTGGTGGAGTTTTACTATGGGATATTTGCACGTATCTTCTTCCAGAACTGGTTAAGCATCCATTTTGTGTATCAAGAAAACTTCTTTGCAAAAGCTGGTTGGCTAAAGTGATGACATAAAAAAGCCAGGAGTCACTGCTTTCCTCTAGTGACTGAAGGCAAAATGCCATTTTTACATGTTTAAAGTAGCATATGCTGATGCACAGATGGACAGTGGTGCTGACAGATAATTATCTGCACCCGTCTGCATAAATCAAGGAAAAGCTAAGACATGCTGCATCTTTCTCTTAGCCCTGCAATGGAGGTTTTGAAATGCATGAGTGCACTGAGCATTGATTGAGGCCGATGGCTAAAATATTCTGAGAAACTAATTGGGTTTGTGAGGAAATCTCATGGTATCGTGGCAACCTGGGCCCAGAAGTTAACACATCTAGTCATTTGGAAAACATTGGTAAGTCATTTTAGAGAGCATGAGCTATGTTTTGTTATCTTCAACACCCCACATATACACCAGGGCTGTAGCTTACCTCTGCTATAATTCCACTTCTCTGGGCCATGGATATCTGGAGCCCTGCTTATTTTAGCCTGGTGTTTTCCCACCCTTCTCAAAAGGCAGGAACCTAAAGGGTGATCCAGTAGAGATGTGGACCCAGTAGACCAGATTAATATAAGCCCACTGACAAGGCAGGGGCTCCGTCCAGTCACGTTTCCCATGGCTTGCTCAGAAGGTTGCTTAGCCATCTATCAATCCACTGCTGAAAACTCTCATCATCTCCCTTGGGAACAGCCAAAAGTTTGGCTACTAAGAAATCTCTTTGGATCACCTTGCTGGTGTGATTCAGTTACTCTGCTTGGAGGTGGAAGTAGTGCAAAACTGCTTTTATGTGTGAAATGAAATGCCCTTCCCAGACTGTAACTTGAAGGGAGATTGATGACTGAAGTAGCTGTTAACAAGGCTGCCACAGGCACTGACAAAACTTTTTTGTTGTTTCTTAAACCTAGTTTTACATGACATGGCTAAGAATATTAGAAGGGCTTCAAGTTGCCTGATTTGTTCATGGTCAAGGGACTGTCAAAGAAATTACTCCTCTACTGTAAGTTACGTACACATCTAAAAAATCCAGATTCCCTTCATGTACCCACAAGAAATTCCAATGCTGTTGGAGAGGAAGAAACTCCAAGTTCTTCCAATGCAACATTAGTGATATAAGGATCTAGCTCTGTTTTGAATGAAAATGTAGGGATTTTTTTAGAAAAAACATGTATAAAGTGCCTGTAGATACATTAAGGTTAGGAATGAAATGGAATATACTCCTCTTCTTTACTCAGCAGAGCTGTACAATAAATTCTTTGCAAGACTCTCTGGTCCTTGGGTTACTCCATGAGTTTGAGGCTGTTCTTAGATTAGAGTATCTTCCTAGGAAATTGATGATGTTGCGGGAGTTTATCTGCAAGAGTGAATTTCATTCCTGAGGTTTTGTGACCACTTTATTACAAAAATGCTGTGTCTAAAAATGGATATGGTATATGAACCACTTTACTCAGTTTACTTTCAGTGGGAAGCTAACCTGTGGCCCTCAGATTTTCCCTTAGTCAAGGGATAAACAAATTTAAGTTCCCAGAAAGATCTATCTTTATTACATCTAAAATAGAGCAATGTATGGGTTTTAATTTAATCAGTAATCTCAACCTCTCCAAGCTACCATTATGGCTTTCTGTGAAAGCTTGTAAAAATAAAAATATCTTAGACAAAAATAACACTCCCTCATTCTAACACTGTGGAGTGTCTCAGTACATATTTGGCACATCCTCTGAAGCTCTATCAACAACAATCCAAAATAGGCTGATGTAAAAGGCGAATTATAAATGTAAGTGGTGTTTAGTGTCTGGTCCTGTATCCTCTGAGGCTTCTGACATGCACTCAGTATAATCTTCAATGCTCATAAGATAAAATAGTGGGCATTAGAGGCTGGGCAGTGATGGTCAAGGTCAAAGTCAGCTCTGCAAAAGAAATGCATTGAATTCCTGTTCTGTTAAACTTTTTTACACAACTTGATAGCAAACCCAGCGTCTTCATCCTTTCTCAGATGTACTTCACAGACTACAATTTCTTCTGCTACATAATAGTTATATATATATATAT
>WEIU01021638.1:206693-260363 GCA_013389925.1 Aegithalos caudatus | reverse complement strand
GTTTTATTTTGATTTTTGGTGCGGGTACTGATTTTGGCGGCAGCCTCGAGCTGTCGACCCCAAGGTGCGGCAGGGACATTGAAGTTACAGAGCCCGACAGGTTCGTCCCCGGTGCATCCCCGGGGACAGGGGGTCGTGCCTCACCGAGGGTTCGGAACATGGTGTCGGGGGGGATTTGCGAGGTTGTTGAAGTACCCGCTCCTTGTCTTGAGCGTGGTTTTCGCCCTGCAGTTCTGGGAGGTGGTCCACGCAAATGGAGAGGTTTGCATGGAGACCAGTCAGTGGTGCTGGGTGCTGAAACCGTGTGTGATGTTCACCTTGAAAGATTAGGACTAGAATTTCTAGCTGTGCCTGCATAGCTTACAGAAGTGCCTGCACTTAGAGAAGTGCAGAGGACTAGATGTATTTATTTTGACCTATAGTTTCATAAATGATTTAACTGAAATCTTTTGGCTACCTAGAGTAACTTGCAAGATTTCAGTGTAGACCTGTGAGTCCTGGCCTTATTTTATTGACTGAATTTTGGTTTCTTGGTAATGTAGTTTTGTGACAAGGTCCGTGAGTGTCCACGTATTGGACCATGAAATTGTACTATGAAAAACAAGTGGTGGGTTTCCTGTTAAGAAAAACAAATTTTGCATGTTTTAGCTAACAGAAGTTATTTTTCTCTACCAAAGCTGGATTGCTCCCTGGTGTCTGTGCATGCCTCTCTGCCCTGGTCCCTGTGCATGCTGTACAGCTTTAGGACGTTCCTGAGCTCACAGACACCTATGGATCCAGTCAGGCTCTGCAGAGAGCCAGCTTAATTGCATCCTTGGCACATTTTGGTGATAAGCTAGCAGTATCTTCAAGCAGACTATGTAAACAAACTCTACAGTCTGCATGAACTGGCATTTCTGCAATATCTCACTCATCCTGTGCAATCTTGGTAGACATACAGCATTTGCAGATATGAACTTACCTGTGGGAACTGGTCAGTGGCAGTAAGCCAGCAAAATCATTTTCTTTGCCTTTAGGTTATAGGCAGGCAGGCAGGCAGGCATTGTGTCCTGGAACTGTGTCCACATTAACATGCCATTGTGTCTTTGTTCCATGGCCTTGGTCAAAAAGTGCTGGCAGTCTAACTTTGGCTGCAGGCTTGGACTGTGAGTGGGTGTCTCCTCGCTGTGTGGCGTGGGTCTGTTGAGCTCAGTTGGAGTTGGCTCTGGTATACTCAGCACTGTTGATATAAAGGTGTTTTGGGTAGGAGAATCCCTCAAATATCAATGGGAGAATGGTGAATGGCATTCTTCAGTTTGGTATATGTTTGCTGGGAACTGGACACATTTGCTTTTCTAGTTTGTTGGGCAATTTTAGGCTGCTAGACTTGGAATAAAAATTTAGTATGTTTTGGGTTTTGTGGTCATATTGCATCTCTTAGCCAGCTGATTATTTAGCTGAAGCAAGTTAAGCAGGGTGCTGCTGTGACTTAATATCTTCAGCACTCAGTTTAAAATGTATTACATCATTTCTATATCAAGGTTGAAGTAAGGGTTGGTGTGTCCAGTCAATTGTTTATTTCCAGTTCGGTACATCACGATCAGCTCCTTGGTAGTACTGCTACCACACAGTACTGTGGGAAAGGAACACTTATCTTTTTATTCAAAATGGTAACAGAAGGATGCTAAGTAAAAAAATAATTATAGTTCTTGACAATTTCAACCTTGACATAACAAAGCTGCATTGTCCTGTAGCCTCTTGGTGCGGGAGTGGTCTGAGGAGGCGATCTGTGACATCCTGTGGCTATGCCGACCTTGGTGCTTAGCTCTGGTTTAGTGGAGCTAAACTGCCCCGAGTGTGCACGGCAAGCAGGTCTTCAGGATGTATTGGTGTGTGCTGCTGTTGGAGGAGTTCAGCAGTGTGCTTCACATCCACCAACCTTGCATTAATTAAGAGTTTTCATGGTTTTCTGCAAGTGTTCTGTGGGGTTTTTAGCATTTGGGAAACTTCAGGGGTGCTTTATGTGCAGGGAATGGGAGTGAGTGTGGGCAGATGTTCTGCTTGCCTGTTGAAATGCTCAGGACTGTCATGAGATTGTTTGGAAACTTTGGTGTTGGAACGTGGGGTTTCACTTCCCAAATGTTGATTTTAACTGTTCCGTGGCTGGGTTCTGGGCATTCACTTGGGTTTCTGGAGATGCACTGAGCTGAAAAATGCAAAGAGAAGACAGTGGTTCCCTCTTGGGTAGTTAAATTGCCAAAGGACAAATCTGTTCATGTTAATTAGCAGTTTCGTTCATGTTTATAAGTGATTTTAAGTCCCTGTTGCAAAATAGTGGAAACACTGTTTCAGCAGTGGCCTTTGACTTACAGGACTTCCTGCCATGAGGAAGTCTTATGTCATTTGTCCAAAATAAACAGATTTTGAGGAGTGCAGATAAAGTATGCTGTGAGAAACCATACATCTAAGTCACAATTTACCCCCTATTGCTTGCTTGCTTTTTTGACAATTAGTACCATGGAAGTCTATTCTTATAATATGTTACTAGAATGTAACTTGCATTTTGTAATTGGAAATAGAATTTTCTGTTGGTCCACATACAATTTCTGGATATGTGTGTAGGTGGAAAACAAATTATTTCCTCATGGCTTTAATACAGACGCTTTTAACTTCATTGGTTTCCTTCTTGATTCTTTTTTCATGCTGGTGGTGTTGCTGATTGCAAGAGTACAGTATTCAAAATGTACAAGTTTGACAAATACTTAACAGTATTAGTTTCTTTGATGTATTTGGAATGCTGATTGCTTTTAAAAGTACTTTTTTATTACTTACCTGTCCCAAGTGACCAACAGCTTGAGTCTTTAAGCCTTCATGTGTTGAAGGACTGAAGTGCATTGATGTGAGATTGTCACATCTCCTAGAACAGCTCTCTTTTAACTTTGTCATTTTGTTTAGAGTTTTGTAATAACAGGAGCTATACAAGAGTGAAACTGTTTATCTTTTATTGGAGACTTTGCATCCTGCTGCTGGGCTGTTCATACCTTGTCCAGGCTGGGGAGGGGAAAACAGGACATAATTATAAGGTCCCTGTGCACATTTGTTTTACACCGCCGTCCCACAGACAGCGTGGAAAGTGTTGCCGTATCCTTTAGTTGGGTACCAGATCCTGTGGCAGGATGTAACATTTTAACTGAAGTCAGTGGTGGGGAGGTGAGAGCAGCTTCTTGGCTCAGGTGAGAGCACTGCCGGCTTTGCAGGACTGAGTGTGCCTTAGTGGTGATCCAGCCTTGAGAGATCTGTTGGCAAGCAAGCCATGCTTGATGAGGCAGTAGTGCAGGCTTTGGCTTTTTGCTCACATCCCCTGTCCTTCTAGATATTACAGGGAAGTGTATCCAGCACCTCCCTGGTACAAACAGGGACTGGTGACTGCTCTGAGGATTGGATGACAACAGCTTGCTGAGGAGGCCATGGCATGGCCTCAGGTGCTGCTGTCACTGTTGGGAGAACTTCCTTACACCTGCTGGGAGCTCTAGGCTGCTACTGAGGCTTTCAAAACAAGTGCAAGGGGCAGCTTTGTCCAGTCCAAAGAGGGAAGAATAGGTCTTGTTCCTTTTCTATTTGCTTTGCTGTAAATATGCAGGAGGGTTTTTTTTTGTTTTTTGTTTTTTGTTTTTTCTTTCCTTCAAGTCTTATGTGAGTGAAGATGACCTACATTTTTTTTTTCCCCATGAACAGCTCTGGGGCAAAATTTTCTGATTTTTGTTCTGTGTGGAAATGTGCAGTTGACATGGTTTTTGACAATTGTGCTGATGTTTTTGAAATTTTGAATGACAGCAGGTAATATTTTTGGCTTTTTTATGGTGTAATTTTTTTCTTTTTCCTTTTTCTCTCCCTACCTGTTGAGCAAAGCTGTGATAGTGGAAGTAAAACTGTATTGAGATATGGGGGGAAAAAAAAGTTTGATGTTCCTTTGGAATTACTTTATTCCAGTGAGAGCTACATGCCATCTTTGGAGATCTTTCTCATTTGAGGGAAGAGGAGTTTGACTGCTTTGCTGGTTTTGGTGTTTCATGACTACCCTGTGATGGATTTCTGCCTGTCTTAAGCATGTGACTTGTAATGCTTCTCACATATTGTAGAATAGGAACAGATTTGCAGAACTTGCACATGTAAAAAAATACCTTCTGAAATTTCAAATGCAGTAGAACAGTGTTGTGCTAGGAGGAAGGGAATTGTGTGGGAGCCATAAACAGTAAGGGATGTTGAATGGTATGAAGGCAGGTAACTTCTCATTTCTGGGAAAATTTTAAGAAATGTCAGTGCAAGATGAGATGGATGCATCTGAACTGTAACAATCAGATATGCATTAATAGAATGTTTAGCTCTTACACCTTCACAAATATTGTTGTTTCCATGTGTTTTTATGACAATAAGACATGGAAAAAGCTGTTATCAGGTTGGCTAACCTAATGTACAGACAATAATAAATTTGAAAAAGTGTGGAAGGAGTGGATTTTCCAGGTGGCTTATTTCATCCCTTTCTCTCTTGCTCTACAGATTTTTTTTTTTGTTGTTGTTGCACTGGCAGCAAGCAAGAGATAAATTCCTACTTTTTCAGGCTAGGTGAGTATTCATCAGTTACATGGGTAACTCAAGCTTCTTTTTCCAATTCTAAGACATCTACCTCAGAGAAGTCAGATCCTTTTAACTATAAAGCTGGTCCTTCTATTGAATCAATCATTTTCTTACTAATGGCTGTGACAGTTTTGATTTTGAATGTGCATTTGAGGATTTGTAGTGAAGGATTTCAGAGTTAAGGGGGAGTTAGCAAGATTGATCCATATCTTAAACCAGCTATATCAAATAAGCAAATGGGAAAAAAAAAACCACCCCAACCTTCAGAGCTGACAATTTGGTAGTGCTAAGATAGACACATGGCTTAGAAGGAGAAGATACTCCTACATGTTCTTAGGTGTTTTGGGTTTTTTTGGGGTCTTTCAATTTTGGAACGTGATGACTTCAGTGAGAGTGTGGATCAGTAGCTCTTGAGAAAAATGTACATCTGGCTTTCTCTTTCACTGCAGCTTTTCTCAGAGTTATCACCATGCACTGGGTATGAGAGAGTAGCTCTACCTAGTGCTACTTTTCTCAGTATCATTCTGCCAGGTGGAATGTGGGTGCAAGCGAACCACATTTTATGTTCTTACATTACCAGATGATTTCTTATTTTCATATGAAGACATGGTAAAAATCTCAATGTTTTCCAAAGCAGAGTGGTTTGATTTGTGTGAAGTAATAGGTGATGGGATGTTGCTTCAGAATGGAATGTGTTTGAATGCCATGGTCATAAATAATGTTGCTTCTTATCCCTGGGTCTTGCTGAGAACCAAAATCTGAGCTCACAGATGGGCTGTAACAGGAACAGGGGGTTTGTACAGCAGGAACTTCCTAAAGTTTGTGTTTGGTTATTTGGCACTGTAAGCATATCCTTTTTTTGTTGTTGTTGTTTAATTTGAAATAAGGGGACTAGAAGGAGAAATTGCAGGGCTAGGCAAATGCTTAGGGTATCCAGAAAGTATGTTATTTAAAGGATACAAAAGGATAAAATATGCCAAAATACCAACTTGGCTTGGCAATAAAACTTTCTAAAGAGTCTTCAAGTGCTTGGATGATGGGCAATCCCGAAAGGGAGGAAAACTGTTCAGAGTGCCTTAGGTAAAGATCCCTGAGAAGGTTAATCAGATGTAAGTGCACTTAGCATAATGAGCCTAAGCTTTGTCTGAGGTTTATTAGACCAGTGGGGAGTATTGGCCTGTGGTAGGAGAGCTGTTCTAGGGAAAGCTTGTTTTTATGCTATGGAGGCATCAGTGGCAGGACAGGTTCATGTGATTCCTGCAGCCAAGGTGTGCAGAAGCAGGGGCTGAGCGATCCATGGAAGCGAGCTCAGAAATGATACTTAAGTTTAGGGGGAAACCCCAAAAAACAAACAAAGAAGCACTCCCAAAAAGCCTCAACAAAACCCCCTAAAACAACAAAAATTGAACTGAGTAGTTGCCTGCAGACAACCAAAGGAGTAATGGCAAGGAGAGTAATGGCAAGAGACAGGAATTCACCACCTTGATAGCATTCAGAGTGCCATTGATGGTCTTAGGATTTGGTTCTGCATTTGTATGTTTGCCAAGGCTTCTTTACTTCTAATGGGATTTTAAGGAGGTCCTTGGGTCTTCAGGTGAGAGCCAGGGATAAGATGAGGCCTTGGTTTGTATTGCATGAGTGCACAGAGTACAGAATGTATCCCATGGCAGAATGACAGACAAAACAGGTAGGGAGTGCATTTCTTAATGTAGAAGTTGGGCCTTTTGATGTTCTCAGAGTAGAAATGTCATGGTGTAGGCCCTCTTAGCGAGATTGGCTCAAGTTAAGACTTCTAAAGCATTGAAAGCACAAACCAAATTGATTTCTTTTTTGATTTGGAGCCTTAAGCATGCAGTTATCATTTTTTTCCCCACAACTGTGAGGGTTACATCATTGGAATTACATTTGGAGTCTTCACATGGCAAAATGCTCTGGGCTGGGGTGCCACAGGTACAATGAGACTGAGAAAGCTGTGACCAGAGCTGGTAATGTTCTTGTCATCACTGATTTCCTGTCTGATAAAGTGACTGAGGAGGGGTGAAGTTTATTTTATTTGAGAGTTTCTTTACACTTGCAGAAGAAAGGATGCCTCTCTGAACAGGCAGAAGTAAACATTTGTTATAATTTTATAAGCAGTCATGTGGAATAGGCATAGGAACGGTTTTGGTATTGCATCACAAGTTAAATACTAATACTTGAGTCAGCAGTTGAGCAGTGAGCCACAGTACAAATGTAAAAACAAAGTCTCTATGGATATGATCTAAGAGAATGCTAATTTACTTGTTAATTAGGTTTGGAAAAGTTTCTTTTAACACTTCTGAGCAGTGAGCCTAAACTAGTGACGAATACTTAATTTAGGTTTTGAGTGGGTCATGAAGTAACCAGGGAGTATCTTTTCAAGCTTTTCATTATTAGAGTGTGTAAAGGCACCGTAGCAACATGTCTTACTTTGACTGTAGCAATTTCTAGAGACAGAAATATTTTGCTTTCATTTCTTTCCAGCAGCATAGCCATGTTCCCAGCAGTGTTGGATCAGGATGGGGAAACCATGGCTTCCCTGCTGTCTGTTGAAAGCTCTTGTAGTTTGACTGGTGATGTTTTTTGTACAGACAGGACTCTGGATGTGCTGTATAAGTAGCAGGATTTTTTTTAAATTACTTGTACAGTATCAGGGTTTATCCCCAGCCAGGAACCAAACCCTGTGCAGCCACTCACTCACTCGCACTGCATCAGGAATGGGGAGGGAATCAAAAGGGTAAAAGCTGAGAAACCTGTGGGCTGAGATAAAGACAGTCTTAACAGGGAAAGCCAAAGCCCCACACACAGAAGCAAAGCAAAACAAGGAATGAATTCCCTGCTTTCCCATGGGCAGGCAGCTGTTCAGCCATCTCCAGGTGAGCAGGGCCCCATCATGGGTAGTGGTTTCTTGGGAAGATGAACACCATCACTCCAGATGTTCCCCCGTTTCCTTCTTTTTCCCCTCACTTTATGTACTGAGCATGATGTCACATGGTCTGGAATATCCCTTTGGTCAGCTGGGGTCACCTGTCCTGGCTGTGTCCCCTCCCACCATCCCAGGAACCCTCAGCTTCCTTGCTGGCATGGCTGGTACAAAGAGCAGAAAAGGTCTTGGCTCTGTGTTAGCCCTGCTCAGCAATAACAAAAACATCTCTGTGTTATCAACCCTGTGGTCAGCACAAATCCAAAACACACCCCCATACCAGCCACTCTGAATAAAATGAACTCTACCCCAATCAAAATCAGCACATAGAGGTTCCTGGTGTAAATTGGGATAGCCTACTGGTCAGTTAAACCCTTAAAGTTATAACCTGTTTTACTTTCAGTATATATATATATATATTACTTTCAGTATGTATTTATTATATGCTTCAAATACAGATGATGATACAAATGTTTAGGGTTTTGTTTGGTTGGGTTAAGTTGGGTTTTTTTCTCCTTTTTAATGAAAGGAAGCAGAGGAGGTTTGTGTACTGCAAATAATGCACTTGGAAAAATCTTTTTAGTCTAGCTGTGTGTCTTTCCATTGTGATCTTTCTTTAAAGAAGGAGATCAATATAGTTGATGTTTTTCTGAAGTAGCTCAGATTGAGTAGAGAATATACAAAGGTGAGGGTTTAGGTTCCTCTGGCACAGACAGAATGAATTTAAAAGATGAAAACTCTCCTCTTCTTTTCTGTCTATCCTCTTTTCCATCATCCTTTGCAGGATGAAGTTGAACTTGCCACCTGAGTAAGGATGAACATTTCAAATGGAAACATAATAGCACAAAGTATGAGAATAAGCTAATTTAAATAGTTTAGAAAAAGAAAAGGGTACCATCATTAGTAGATGTTCATATTGTGTGGAATGCAGCTTAGAATTGTCTTGTTGCATTAAGCTGAAGGTTGTGATGCTGAGGTGGAAATAAATCCCTAGACCTGCTTGTTGTCTGCCTTTGTAATACTCCTCACAATGAGTGGGAAAGTGGAGCACCTCGAGCACTGCAGGGTTGTGGTAAATTGAAATACATTTTCTTGACTTGGGTTCAGCAGACTGACTGCTGCTGTCTCTGAATACTCACCTTTATTATGTGATGCCAGGAAGGACTCATCTTAAGTTTTAAGTTCACGTGGAAAAGTGACAAATTTTGGTTGGAAGGCACATCTGTAATTGTGCTTGAAGCAGAGCATTTGCAGAGGTTGGGAGCATGGTGTTTAGAGGCCTGACTTTTTACAGAAAGAGGTGAGGGTATGGGACAAGCTTTTTGTATGCTTTAAATAGCAAATGAAGACACGGGAATCTTTCATGTCCACTGTGAAGCCCAGTGGCAGATAGGCAGAGAGTGTTTTTTTTTCCTTTTTTTTTTTTTTTTTTCTTGTAGTGCTGAAGATAGTAAGATAATTTTTAATGTGGTAGGCTACGAAAGTACTGGATATTTTACTGTAACTGGGTTTTTTTGTCCAGTATTGGGCTTCTGTGTTTGCTCTTGGAGTGATGGGCAGCAGTGATGTGCCAGCAGCTGTGAGGTTCCAGCAGCAGCTGAGGGAAACCTTGTTGGAAAGTTACCACAGCTCACAGAGAGCTCTTACCTCTAGCCAGAAGAAAGCAAGCTTATTTTGTGAATTTAAACAAATTAGTTACAAGTGCCCTTTGACCCTTTTACTTGACTTAGGGTAGATGTTCAAAGAAATGAGCCTGCACTTAATCAGGTGGAGAAGGACAGGAGCTGGATCAGGAGCACCCTGACTTGAGTGAAAGTTTTCCATTAACTGGGAATGTGCAAAGAACATTGGTCAAAAGTCACACTCTCTTGTTAAAGCATTAAATAATGTTGGATGAAAGGTCTCTGAACAACTGATGTTTTTAAAAGAATTGCACTGTTTGTGGTTCAAGAATGGTGTTGATATTTAAAGAAAAGTAGGTGCACAGTGTTGCATTTTCTTACTGGTGTGTGATGAGTCTCCTTTAGTAGTTTTCTGTATAAATGTTGCAGGAAGATTGCTCTGTCTACATGAATGGAAAATGGAGGTGTGATGAAGACTTTTATTTTTTTTCTGTTTTCTCTTTAATTCAAGTATTGCTGTTGTTTTTTAGTCTGGACAAGAGGTATTTGTCTGCATGTATTTTGAATTTTGTAGAATTCTTCTCACCATCTTTTTAATTACTGCTTATATGGTGATGTCCAGTTTTCCAGTTTACAAAAATCTACCAAAAAAGTAAAACCAGCAAAATAGATCCCTTTCCCTCTGTCCCTAGTTTCTTCATTAACAATGTATAAATAGGAGAAGAAAAAAAACTAGTCTGGCAAACAAGACATGAGGATTTTGTTTTGACCATTTTACTGTGACTCTTAGTGTTTGGGTTAAAAATAAGTTTTATGTTGCTGTCCAGCTCTCTCCTCAGGTACTGTTAGAATAATGCTTAGGCTGAGCTGTGGAGTGTATGTGCTTGCAGATGTTGCATTTATACTGTTCCTTACTCCCCTCCTGCAGAAAGAAAGTGAAGTTCTCATTCTCCCTTTCTTTTTTTCAATGCTATGCTTAAGTATTTTGATGTTGGTTTATACCATTTGTAATGAGTATTCCTGAGATGGGACTTGTCTAAGACCTCACAGAGAATGTTGAACAGGTCTGGGAGGAGGATGGCAAAACTTCATCATGAGTTGAAGGCTTGTGCTAAGTATGTAGGTTTGTACTACTGTCTCAAAATTTATACCTCTCAGTAGGTTACTCTCATTTTCTGTTTGGTTTGAAACATCGTTTTGATTAATCTCAGAGAATAGCTAGCCCACTCTAAATTAATTTTTATTTCAATAAAAAGGCATGGTAAAGGCGGAGGAGAGGAAGAGATAAGGATAGAGAACATGGGCGTTCCAGAGCAATGTCTGAAAAACATGTGTACTGGAGCACTATAATTACAGTACTTGACATCTTTTCATCTATGTGGTGAAACACCCAGCTGTCCTTTCTGAGTTAAAAACGACTGCCTTTTGAACAATCTGTTGCTTCAGTGGTGATGATCAACTTTGGATGACTGTAGTGTTTTTTACAGTAAGAAATGATTATCCACATAAGCAGTGCTGCATTGGTTGCAGCATCTTTTATTTGAATGGGGATGTCTCTTTTCAAAAGATGTTCTGTGTAATTAATGGTTGAGAGTTAAGGGCAAATGTTACATGTTTATAATAATCTGTTCTCCTGGCCAGTTCCCACTTCTGAGTGGTTTCATTTTCATACTGAGTTTGCTCGCCTTCCAGTATGTGTTGTAATGCCATTTTCTGCTTGGTCCGAGAGCCCTGAGCTGTGTAAATACGATCTGCATGCAGAGATGACGACCCAGGCTCTTTTTAACTTTATCTTGACCTTCAATAATAAATTTAGCTTTCAGTAATAAAATATATTTAAGTGTTTGGTAGTCATTTGTATTCTGGTTGCTCTCTTGAGCTATAAGAAGGCTGACCTTTAGATGTCTCAGAGTAGTCTGTTGGCATGCTGGTTTATGCAGTAATATTTCTTGCCTGCTTTGAAACCCTCCCCTCCTTCCCCAATTCAGGGATGCCTCCTGCTGCATCCAAGGGTCATGTAACTCATGTTGCCATGGGCTTGCTGGTTCTTTTGGGATTTGTGTTCTTTGTGTTCAGATCCCTTCTTCCCACTCTGGTTTCTAGCACACAGCCATGCATTTGGAGGTACTGAAATGGGTGTCATTGGAAGACGCCCTGTCTGCAAAGAGGGGCGAATATTTGTATCCAAATAATTGGTTGGTAATTACCACCTACTCCCCCAGTGTGCTCATCCAGGTGCATGAATTCCTGGCTTCTATTTCCTGTATTATCTGGTGTACCTTTAATGTGATTAAAGGGAGGTTGCTGAGCTGAAGGTATCAGTTTAATGATGCTGAGCAGCACGTGCCAGTCCTGGGAGTGACCGAGTATATTCATGTGGAGATACCATGCTTATCTCAGAGTGATCAATTTAATAATGGAGGTGAGATAGAAATATAAATGTCTTTGATAAAGATGTCTGGCAAATCTGAACTGATACAGCTTGTCTAAATAACATTATCGTGGTCACAGTTCACTCTCAAAATGGAAGAAATTTCATTACTCAACCCAGTAGGTGAGGGCTTGGAGGGAGTTGGGGTTTTGTGTCTATCTGTTTGGTTTGTGGGGGTTTGGTGTTGTTTTGGTGTATGTTTGTTTTTTGGTTTTTTGGTTGTTTTTTTTTTTTTGTTTGTTTTAATTTCCCCTCAATAGTTCAGGTACGTCAGATGATTTCAGAATATGAGATCCTCCCAGTACTAAACCAGTTTGTTTCTTTTTGGCTTCCAGTGTGCTGGTTGTATTGTCAACAGGGCAGGGAGATGGAAGTGGAAACAAAGCAGGGCCATTTGTGCCACAGTAAGTCTTGGAAGATAGTGTCTCTTCTGAACTATCTTTATAGATCTGCAAGCTTAAGAAAGTTGTGTTGCAATCATCATGCAATATTCTTTTCCTCGTTGTCTCTTTCAGTGTAGGAAATAGTTGGACACAGGCAGAGATTTGTCCCTGCTTTTTAATTGGATGAGAAAGTTTGGTAGATTTAAGAGGGAATATTTCTTTTGTACTTCTGACACTGTTTATTCTTCTGTCCCCCTGAGTGTTTCCTTGCAATCTTTGTTGCCTTCCTCCTTCATCTGGCTGCTTAGTGACACCTTGTTACCCTTGTGCCCTGTTGGGCACTTCTTGCTGGATGGTGGAGTTCCCCCTTTGGGCTGATGGAGGAGGAGGAGGTGCTCTCTGAATGTACTGTACATTATCAACATGGCTATGGGTTTTTCAGCCACTTCCAAGAGGAATGCTGACAAGTCTGGACAGGCAGACGGGAGGAATGTGTCAGTTTGCCACAAGTAAGAGAGCCCAGCTTAGTGACCCATCTCTGTTTCACACTTAGTGTTTCTCTTTGCAGTGTTTGTTCTTGTGAGTCTGGCAGGTAATTGCTACTGTTGCTCCTGGGAGTGCTTTAAATGAAACAAATGCATTAATTCCCTTTCCTGGCTCCCCGGGTTTGTTTGTTTGTTTTTTAATATTTTGCTCTTGCAAAAAATGCTGCTTATGACAGCAAGCAAAGGAGAGTTGTGTGTGTATCTGTGCTGGCTTGTCAGAACATTCATTTATCCATTCTGCTGGTTTGAGAGGTTTGGTTTTTTTGAGTCTTTTTTGTGCAGCATAATCTCAATTGTATGCTGATCCTGATCTGCCCTTGAAAGAAAATTATGCTTTATGGACTTTCTGCAGGTCTGTTGCTGATCCAGACTGCTGGGCTTCTGTTTTAAAACAAATGCTTTGGATTCATGCCAAAATATTGCTTGGAAAAAGATTGCTATAGAGAATTCCTCCAGTGCCCTCCTGGAAGTGCGTCAGAGCAGGAGAGAAACCACAGATAGCAGCGTGGGCCTGATGCACTTGGACCCATCTCAGAACTTGCTCCTCCTCCCTTCTTATTTATTTATTTTTTTAAATGGAGATCTTACTAATGATAATTTAAAATCAAAGGGAGAATACACTGAAGACGAAATAGATTTTTTTCCACTCTTAATTGCTTCTAGTAATTTCAGTTCATCTAAATCCAGGATATTGCTGATGTTCTAAATATTATTGCTTTTTATAGACAAATCATTTGCTGTTATTTTTGTTTCAGCATATACATGCACAGGTAATTTGGGAACAGCATAATTATTTCTGATTAATAGAATCTGGAATGGCTCCCTTTTGTCCATAGGATTGGTGGTCAAGTGAGTTAACTTCAGTTTTATGCAAGATATGTAAATCCTAAATATTAATTTTGGTTTTTTGTATTCATTTCTTGTTGACTGAGATGATGTAAGGATGAAAGTTATGTGGTTTTTTCTTTTGCTGAGCAGGAGAGTTGTCAAGACTTGACAGGTTTAGGAAGTGGTATGTTCTTCTTTGCTTTTTTTTTTTTTTTTTTTTTTTTTTTTTTTTTTTTTTTTTTTTTTAATGCCAAAAAACAGTAAGCTTTAGGATTTCCTAGATTATGCTACTGACAAAGCAGGCAAAAGCCTTTTAATGATTTAGAGAGAAAAACAAATGACAATTATTTTCATTATTTTATGCAATTGTTGCCTTCATTTTTTGACCTCTTCTGAAACTAAGCTTTAGGGTTATAAAGCAGGACTAATCAGATTTGAACATCTGCATTTGAGCTTCTCGTGGTTTAAGTAAATAGGTTTTCAGGACTTGTGTGTCCCCAGAATTGTAGCCTGTCTTCCATTTTGCATCTCCTTCCTGTCTTCTGGTTGTGTCTCCTTTTTTCTTCCTGCATCCAGAACTTTCCTGCTCAATTTTATCATTTCTTTCCAAGTCACTGATAATTGCCTTTTGGGTTTTTTCCTCTTTCTTTCTAGTTTGCTCTTTTCTCTCTTCCCCCTTTGAAGAGAGAGATTTAATGTAATGGGGAATATTTTTTCAGGACCCAGAATGAACCTCAATTATATTTGTGAAGCCTGAAGACAAATTACCTGGATGTAAAAAGCCTGGAGTCTTAGGAGGGCTTCTGCAGTGAGTCTGAGTTACTTGTGTGTCTATTCTTCATTGGAAAAGAGATTATTATAGACTTGAAATATCTGATAGTAGATAGTGGGTGATTAAGTTAAGAGAAACTGCTCATCAGCTGAGCTGCACAGAGGCCAGAATTCACCTCAAGTGTGTGAACCTAGCTGTCCAAAATCAAGATAGAGTGTGAAATGCCCTTACAGCCTGGGAGGAAATAATTGTCTTTTGCAGGTACTTAATTCCCATTACCTTAGGTGTTGGTTTGAAGATCATACTTTCAGAGAGCTCTTCAATCAGAAATTATCAACTCTAGAGCAGCCCTAGCCACCTAAGAAGTGTCTTTTGACACTTTGTCAGTTGTCTGTTTGATGTGTGAGTTTACTAATAAGACACATTTTTGTGTAAACTGTTTCTAATGAGAGTGAGTAGCAAAGTGGGGAGCTTTGGAAGCTTATCTGTGAGACTTGCTACTTACTTAGTTTTTAGCATTTTTAATATCTGTCTTAAAAGTAAATTTTTTTGCTGTGCCAGATTTTTCTTGTTGGAGTCCTGGAGCACTTCATGTTTGTGTTTTTTCTCCTGCTCCTTCCTTAGCACCAACTCCAAAAGGAATGGGAGAATAGGTGGGATCAGATCTTCCTTTCTTTTCCACAAGGAAGGGCATCACACTCTCTTCACAATAGCTGCTCCAATTGCACTTGGATTAGTGTAGATTAGTGTCTTGAGAGTTGCCTGGTGTTGCTTTATTCCTTGAGCAGGTAAAATGGCTCCCCTGAGTCCTGAACATGAGAATTGTTCAAAGCATTTGCCAGAGCCAGGAGGGGAGTGAGGGGACTGCTGATGAAGTTGGTGTAAGGGGTGCTTGTTGCAGAGCAGGTCATTAATCAAAATTCTGAGTTGTTGCAGAAGCATTAGGAGAGGTAAGTGGCTTATTTAATTCAGAACCTAGACATTATGGATAAAGCTATGCTGCTTTGTAGCATATTCACAATAAGGGGCTTTAAAGATTGGATTATTGCCATCTGCAGCAATCCCTGATAAGAAAAAGAAAAAGAAAGGTGGAGTTGGAACGTGCTGCTCTCCTGTAAAGGTGGTTGCTAATGGAATGCTGCTGTGACCTGGCCACTGCTTCTGGAGTTGCAAGTGGTCAGGACAATCTGCTGAGTGTAGTGAGCCTGGGAGGCAGAACAGCAGCTGCTGCATTTCCTGAGACAAATTCAGCACTGGTGGGTTAAGCAGAGAGGAGTGGGCCTTTCTCTGATTGCTGGTCCCTCAGTATCTTGTGTGTACAGAATCAGCACCTGGCTAGCATATTCCTTTGTGCAGGCCTTCAGTTAGCAGCTGCCTTTCCCTTCACTAGAGATGGTGCCATTCCCATTCTGTCTGCTTATCCAGGAGCTGGCAGGCTGGAGTGGAGGCAAGGGGAATACAGGTTATATAGGTGTCTCCCTTCCTTCTGAAATTGGTCTGTGCTTCCACTGCAATACAGATCCTGGTATTTCCACTTCTCTGCTAATTCCTACAGTTGTTTCTGGAAGTGGTGTGTGCTGAGCACAGGAGGTAATGCTTGGAGTTGTAGGGGTGAGTAGCAGAGTGAATGTTTGTTCTCTCTTTGCACAGTCAGTGAATTTTGCAGTGTTCTAGATGTTAGCTGGAAAATAACAACAGGACATAAAGTGCCAAGATGGCCATCTTAGTGTCATCATTGTGGGTTCTTAATTTTTTTTTCTGAAATGCCACGGCCTTCTGAATTTTATCTGGATGGCTTTCAGAGATTGGCAGCAATGACATGTATTTCCACATCCAAAGAAGCTCAGGAATATTGCTGCATCATGTCTTTGCTGATTCTGCAATGCAGTAGCTTTGGGCTGTGAGCCCAAATCGTGGTGAAAAGATACAAAACTTCTGACCCAGAGGTAATAAGAACCAAATGGACAAGACTTGGAGCAGAAGAGAGGTAATCACAGGGAAATGCAAATTTTAGATGAGGAGATAGAGCTTTTGTTCTTTTGGCCCAAGTCCTTAATGAGAGAGCTATAGTTAGGCTAGAATTATCTTTATGGATTCAGTGCTGGCAAACTCAAATTCAACTGCCTCTTAATTAGCATGCAGTATTTTTGTGGTCTTTCAGTCTTGAATCAAACTTCACTTTCACTCTTTGTGCAATGCCTCAGTGTCCACTCAGGAAAACCTCTGTCCTGCTCATTCTTCAGTGATGTCATTCCTCATAAGTTGATTTGTCTTCATTTCTCTGTAAATGTTACACTGGTTCTCCTGTAAATATCTGCAGAATATCCAGTTAGACAATTAGAATCGTGTTAGTGCTTGGGATATTTTTGTAGTTTACGACTTTAGTTCAAATGCCACAATAGCCACAGAAACCTTGAAGTTCTACAGCAGCAAGAGAGGTCACATGTCATGCAAGCTGGCCTTAGGGACAGCTTTCTCCCATGCAGACACGTCTTCTGAGAGCAGGGCTGGAAAAGCCAGGTGGTAAATTCTTGTGGCTTGGCACTGGCTTTAGGACATGTTGCTTTTAGGGGAAATAGATGTTTTTAGCAAGGGTCAGCTAAGAATTTGATGTTTAATGTTTCAGTAAGCTAAAAAGTAATGTTTGAAACTGCAGAGCTCCTTCACTTCAGTAGGACTTCACATGTGGTATGTCATTTATTGGCTTCTGTGCCCTAAAAAGACTTTTGTTGCTTATTTGTTTTCTTAATGATGAGAAGGACAGACATTGTATAACTTCTCAGGCAGCAGCGATTATGCAACTGATCCTGTTATTGTGGAGCCAAAGTCCTTCCCAGTCCCTGAGCACCAGCTGCTTGTGTTCTGGTTGCTGCTTTTTCCTTTTCTTTCTTCTCCCTGCCCCCCCTAATATGTTTGTGAACAAGTTTTTTGTTTTTTGTTTTTTTTTTTTCTCATGTTGCTGTTTCCATCTCTTTCCAGTGCCAGTGAGACAGTGGCTTGTTTGGGTTTGTTCTTCAATTCATTGTGCTGCAAAATCAAATTTCCCTTGTATATCATGGGAAATATGAAATATATAGGGAAATAAAATAGCTTGATACTTTGTGGGTACATAAGAAAAGGCATTTGCTTGGATCTAAATGAAACATAGCAGATGGCCTTTGTTGAAGTTCAGGTCAAAAGTTATAAGTTCATGTTCTCATGATTTTAAAAACATGTAGATAACTGGTGTTTCTTTAGTTTTTTGTTTGGTTTTTTTGTTTGTTTGTTTTTTTAATTCTTCCTTCAAAGGGTGGGCCTGAGAGAAATTTTAATTCTCCCCGTGGCCCTGCCCTGGGATGACCAAATAAAATATAGTACTCCTTTGCATAAGATGAGGTAGTTGTAAATCTCATGCTTTTACAGCCAAGTGATCTCACTGCAGTATAATAAAGGCAGTTAATATATTGTAAAAATGTTTGCCCTATTCGCACTTCATTTTCAGTTCCCAGTTTTATGTCATGTCATTTCCACTTTGTGTTACATGGCTTCCTGTGAGCGTAAGTGACCAAGGCAGGCTGTTTTGATCCTTGATAAAACTTTTAGGGATGGGAGAAGAGATGGTAGACTTGTAGACTACAGGGCTATTCCCTGCTTACAGATGAGCTGAGCATACCATCTGCAAACCCCAGCAGAGGAGAAATAATAGTTGATCTGTGATACCACACTGTTGGCTGCACTGCTTGTTGTCAAGTGTGATCTGCATCAGTCATAAATAGGCTCTAGTGCTTAGTGTCCTATATCAGGAAATAAATTGGGGTTAAGGGTTTTAAGGTCCTTATTTAGTTCATAGGTCTTATGCTGAAGATGTTATAGGAAGTGTAAAGATGGTGTTATCTTGCTCACAGTGTCTGTACTGTAGATTGGGTATTTGGAGAGGTGGCAAGGTGCTGTCATTTGTAGGAAATTTGGGTTGTTTCTTCTGGGCTCTCCTTGTTGGAATTTCTTTTCCTTTGGTGTCAGTCTGCCCCTGTCACCTTTCAATGGACCAGGCACAGAGAAGATACTCTCTTTTGCAACCAAAAGGCTGGATGTGTAGCATGTATGCTTCAGTCTTGTCAACTTACATCTCTCCCCTCCAGTTTCTCATGACAGAGGCATTGAGTTCTGGCTTGGAAGAGACTGTATGCTGTAGCCACATTTATCACAGACTTACTTCATTATTTCCATTGTTAGTGAAGGTTCTGCTGGAATTCTTACCTCAGCCTTGCAGTTCTGGCACTGTGAATACAAGAATGTTGTACTTTATCAGAGCACCTGGTACTGGAGAAACCCAGAAACTAATGATTAGAAGGGAAGGGTTGTAAAGATTTTTCTGGAAAAATACATAAAACAAAGAAAAAAAAAAAAAAAGCTTGATATTATGCCTTATTCTTTGTCATGGTGGTGATAATGCCCTGGTCTAATGCAGAGTTTACAAAAGCAGTGCTTTTCTAAGGTAGAATAATTGACTGGGAATTTTGAAATTGCTTTTCACACCTTAGTGAAATATTCTGTGGTCCTAATAGCAGTGTGTTCCTGGAGTGTGTATTGTTTGCCTCCATGTGTCTGCTTTATATTTGTAGTTTTTCCAACTGATCCATCAAGGGTTTAACTGGTATGATCCCTGAGAAGCATTTAACGACTGTTCAGCTGTTTCAATGAATATGTGCTTAAATTATTGTGTGGTTAGATGACAAGGTCTGGTGTAGACTGGTAACTCAAAAGACTTGCTTTTTCTTACTATTGTTTCCAAAAAATAGTCAGCAGTTGAGTTAGAAATCTTAGGTATCGAACAGTTTAGGAGGAAGATCTCTCTTTTCTACTTTGGAGAAGAGATTTTTTTTGTTTTTAAATCTGGTGGTTTCTTTTCAATTTTGCCATTACCTACATCTCCCCTTAGTGCAGTGTTGAGTTTAGTTGGTGGAGGGTTTCTATTCTGTTGAGGGCAATGAGAAATGGTAATTCTACACATTCTTCTATTGAATTGCAGGTGAGGGTTGCTACCAATTTACAATGGTATTAGGAGCACCTGGAAATGAACAGCAGCTCAAGTTCAGTAATATTCTTAAAGAATTTCTTTTTCAGTCTGTACTTTTACAGGCTTTCCTATTAAGCACTGTTTGGATTTTCTAATTAACTAAGGACATATTCATGAAATGTTAATTCTCTTAAAAGATATTTCAGACTAATATGTCCATTGTACCTTTACTGTTCCAAGAGGTAAATCTCAACTGTGTTACCTTGTAAGGAGAGACATGAGAAGAATTTTGATCAAGAGTGGTACTTGATCACACAATTTAAAGACTTTTGCAGTTCAGATCTAGATTGGGAAGAGAACTGAGGTGGTAACTTTTCACTGCAAATACAGCAAAATATTATTCCCTGATTTGGTCTCTCTAAAGTAACAAACTCCAAATTCACATCTCCTGATAGACTTTGGTTGCAATACGAGAAACTCTTTTGTTTGGACATGAAAATCTAGTATGTTACCTTGGTTCAGCTTCTTTTTCTTAAGAACTGGAGCCCTTATAAGCTAGGAAGGTGATGGCCTCAGTAAGCTTAAAGACTTGTCTCATAGAAGAGAAGTATATATGGGGTTTCCTGATACCTTTCTTGAGCTCTGTTTCACCAAGTCTCCATTTTTAAATGTGTTTATTTTGACACCCTGCAGTGTCCAGCAGTGCTTCTCGTTTTGTCAGAGCAAACCTAAATATTTCTGATTATGTTGTAAAAAGCTCAGTTCCTTTAAAATAACATCACATTAACTTTGGGTTGTTTTTCAATGACATGGACAGCATGCCAAATGTGACATTTCTTTACAGATTGGGTAGGAAGCTAGAATAATTAAATTTTGGCTACCTGGTGTCGTTATTAACTTCTCAGATTAACTGTGAAGGCCCTTCCTTTCCCCTGGAAAAAATACATCCAAAGAGAAACAACAGTTTAAATAGTGTTAACAAGTAGCTTTCTTAGCTCACCAGTTTTTAGCTTTTTTTTCTCTGAACATTCACCTGGGTTTTTTTAATGTAAGGACATCACGTGTGAAGTGTTGGCAGGAAGCTTTTTGTGTGAAATGACAGAAAGAAAACATGGACAGAAAGAAAATGTGGAAAATTAAATCTATTATCTGCATTTTTACATTTTCAACTTCTTACGAATGCTAGGCAATACATCAAGTTATACTGTTACTTGGAGGGTAAAAATGGGTGTTACTTACTCATCCAAATCTGATTTAAGTTAATAATGATTAGGAGTGGGTATTTTATTGAGAGAGAGATCTTTATTGGCCTGTGATCTCTCTTGGATCTAACATCTCAGTAAAAAAGGAAAAAGGAATGAATGAGTTGAGGAATGAAGGAATAGTCAAGGGAGACACTTTTGAGAGTCAGACTGGCATGTTTCAAGTAGTGAGTGCTGCTTTCTGAAAGAAGAGAAGGAAGTACCTGGTCATAATTTTTACAGATGATTTTAAGAGTGACTCCATTTAGACACTTCTTTTTTTCTTGTAGGATTTGTGCTGCAGTACCTTAGTTTCCCTTTGTTCAAGAAAAAAGAAAAGTCAATTGGCTTAGTTTAAGTGCCAGTGATGAGCTGCGTGGGGAGGTCTGACCCCATTTGTGGGGAGATGTCTGTTCAACTTGGGGAGGTCACTAAATAAGAAAGTGACTTTGTACTTTGGACACTCTTTGGCTTCACATTGCAGACTGAAGCAGTTATTGAGATATTCAGTATCATTCTAGTCTGCTGATGTTTGTTGGGACTTTCAAAGATTTTATTTCTGACACTTGTATTAGCTGGGCAAGACAGGAGAAGTTTGATTCAAAATTCGATCCCTGGCAGCTGCCAAGGAGGCAGAATCCAACGATGTGAGGACTTTGCAGACAGTCTGCAGAGCAAGCTCTCCCAGGAACACTGTAAATAATCTTGGACAATATTCAGAGTATCTGTCTTCTCTCAGGATGGTGGCTGTAGTTCAGTGGATTTGTTTCCATGCAGTTACTAGAATAAGGCATTATTTCATTTACTATCAGATGCTGGTAAGTGTATGCAGTAAAATTGGCATTTGTGGAAATTGTTGTCCTAATGTTCCTTTTATAACATGCCTTGTTACTTCACTGGAGTTTGAAGTTGTAGCTAGAGAGAGCTGTCCAAATATGTAGCAGCCTCGCAAACTTGCAGAGTATGAACAAGTGGTTATAGGTGGGAGTTCAAGGAGCTGAGTAAAAAGACTCTTCTGTGAGATGAGAATCAGAGTTCTGCAGCACTCTCCTGAGAGGTGAAGGCTGGCGAATTGTGGTGATATGACCAGCACCACAATAACTACAAAACTTTTTGTAGCCGTACTTGGGCCTTAGAATCTGGGAGTTTAAGTGTAGGAGAAGGGAATAGAGATGACCTCACCCCTGATAAGTAACAGCTGTGTTAATGACCCAATACAGCCTCACCCCTGATAAGTAACAGATGTATCCAATAAGGGTGAGTGAGATAAAAGAGGGGTTTGCTGGTGAGGGGAGGGTCATCCTGGAGGAGGAGCCTTAAAGAGCATGAAGGAGGGACTCCTGAAGCAGGATCCTGGGGAGAATCCCTGCAGTGAGGTCAGTGTGGGTGTGCAGTCAGAGCTGTTGTTGGAACCTGCAGTCACAGCCTGGCTGGGTAAAAGCTGCAGTCAGAGGCTGCAAACTGATCCCTGCAGTCAGAGTTCAGCAGGGAATACCCAGCAGTCAGGGACTGCAAGGGAAACCTCCAGCAGGAGCTGCTGCAGCCAGAGTCAGGGAATGGTTGGAGTTAAGATGACTAACCTGTGCAGAGGAATAAACCAGGACCCTTTTCATGCTGTGTTTAACAAGAAGTCTGTGTCTTGGCTCATTTCTACCCTCTACCAAGTGGGCTGCTACAACACTTAAGATTCACGGTGGAGTGTGTGATAGAATAAATAAATCTTTATTTTTAGTATTCCTGTATATCATCAACTTTGACTTGTTCAGTTGCAGTGTTGGACAGAATCTTTAGGCTATTCATAAACATTTAAATATATACTGATCTGTTCTTTTGGTGGACAGGCTACTTACTGCCTAAACTCTATCTGAGCTGGCAAAATTCTCTGTCACAAAGAGATATGACCCACAGGCCTTCTCAGAACAGTAACATTTAATTTAACAACAAGGAAACAATTTATTGAAATACATGCCCTTCAAGGCTTGGAGTCAGAGGTCAATGACCAGAAGAGAGTTTTTGTAGAACAGAAATAGCTATCTCAAAACCTAGAAATGAAAGCTCCTCTGCAAATCTGTTTCTTCTGATCCCAGTATATACCTGGACACCAGCTGTGCAGCACACAGCCTGGGAACTGTGTGCTGAGCCCAGGGCAGGAGCACTGGTGGGAGGTGTGTGCAGCCTGGCTGGCCAGTTACCTGGAAGTCATCCTCCTCTCTGCCAGCTGCCCTAATTTTCCTTTATCTCATCACACTCTGAGCACTCTGTGTTTGAGGGTGAGGACACTGTTGAGGAAGTGCATGTGAGCTAAAGCTGCTCTCCAGGAAGGACAGCTACAGCTCCAGTAACTCTGGGACAATTTTTCCGTGTCACAGATAGACAAAAGCAGAGATTCACAGATGCAAGAATTAACTTAGTGCAAGACAGCTGCTTTTGGGTAGTACCCTAGTCTTGACTCCACCAAAATTTGTCATGCCAAGATTCTCTGTGATTCTTGTTTCCTTGTTAAGGAGCTGTTGTTAGCACAGGCCAGAATGTTGCCCCTACACTGCACGTGCTGGAGAAAAACTTGTCCCAGGACTCATGCTGGACTGGGTGACTGGTAGAGCTCTGGAGGAACCTGCTTGGAACTCGTAGGGCTGGATGTGTGTCAAATAGAAAAGACTCTGCTAGCCAGGAGTCTGTATGCTTGGGGAGGGCCTGTCCTTTGCACAGAGTGTTCTATAGTCTGTCTGCTTTCTGGTTTTTTCCTCCTGTTTTTCATGTACTGCAGACTTAGCGACTGGTTTTCTGGCCCTCAAGTAGATGCCTGGAGAGAAAATTATGTCCACTGGTGCAGGGTTGGTGGTTACCTTCCCTGTTGTAGAGTCTCAGGACAGGCAGGAAGCTGAAAACTGCTGAATGGAAAGAATCCATGCAGTTGGGAGGTTTGGGAAAGCAGGGCAGCAAATCAGCTGACTAGAATGGAACCCTGGGATTAAGACTCCTTCTATACATGACAAGGGGAAGAGAACCTCTCAAGGTCTCTCAGGTTGGGAGGAACTTTGGCAGGGCTGTAGTCCAACCTCCTGCTCACAGCTGGACCAGCTCTGAGATGGGACCAAGCTGTACTGGGCTCGATCCTGTTGTGTCCCCAAAACCTCCAGCTCTGGAGACAGCACAGCCTCCCTGGGCCCCATTCTGGTGCCTCTCTGTCCTCAGTGGGGGAATAAAGCTTCTCTTATGTGCAGTTGAACCTCTCTTGTGTCCATTTACGTCTGTTGTCCCTTGTCCTCCCAGCGCACAGTGCTGTGAAAAGCCTGACTTCGTCTTTGGTTTGCCAATAGCCTGTGGCACCTTTTAATATAGGTCAGCCTTCAGTCCTTGTTAGGAAGTTGTAACTTGGTGATTAATTAAAGTAAATAAAAATGCATATGAGCTTGGAATTAACGGCAGCGATAACATAGTGATATATTGATTGCATTATGCAGTATAGCATCAGTGAGTGTAGCTATATTGAACAAGCTAGTGTGTAGGCACTAATTGAGAGGGAAAAATCTTTATTTACTTTTGAGTGTGCTGTTTGCAACAACTTACACACTTGTCTTTGGGAAAGAAATAAATAACAATTCACCTATCAGTGTGGGAATTGAACATATTTAAAATTGTGTTGCAAATCTCCAAATACCAAGGTAACTGATCTGTTCCTGGGAATGCCAGGGCATCTGTCCTCCAGGCAGGTATTTGACTTTTGGATTTCAGAATTTTAGATACCAGTGATTTAGATAATCAGTATTTGTCTCTATATCCAGAGGGTTTTGTTCATCCTATGGAAAGCTAAAGAGAGAGCCAGGCATTAGCTTCCTGAAATAAACAAAGAACCCCTTTTTATTATTCTGGTCTTTATTTCCCATTTGATGAAGCTAAGTGTTACGAGTGTTCATGTAGGTTTATTTTATTTGTTCATAAATAGTAGCTTGTATAAAAAATACTCTCACTGTTTCAGTGTGTACCTGACTGATCTGATTAAGGGCCCTGTCCTCAGATAGCTGATCAGTTTATAAAATATCTCTATTGTCACTAATGTGTAATTCAGAAGAGATGACCACTGCAGAAATTTTGACTATCTTCTCAGAGATGCACAGAGATAACATGAGAGGCATTGGACAGAAGCAGCACAAGGCCAGTTACAAGTAGAAATTTATGCTGTGAGGGTAAACAGCACGGTTAGTATCTCAAAAGAGCAATAGAATTTCCACTCTTTGAGATGCTCACGGCTCAGCTGATCTAAGCTGCCCCTGTGCTGAGCACCGAGCTTCACAGAAGTCTTCCATCCTGTATCATTCTGTAGTTACATGCAAACAACATCCAGTATTTCAGTGGCAGAGATCACAGTGCTATAATGTTAAGACCCAGTTGCTTAATTTGAAAAACTCTGTAATAAAAGACAATGCTTCTTATCAAGGAATGTAATTAACGAAATTTTATGTCACAGGTGACCTGCAAGTCAGTTCAGCATGTCTATGTAGGGAGCATCTGGAGTTTAGCACTGACACATTGTGATTTATTTCTACCAGAAGCACTTTTCTTTGCTGTTAAGAGCAGAAGACTGTTTATGGGTGACTGAATTAATCCATCCTTGGCAAAGACTTCTGTAAATTGAGGATTGAGTACAGTAGGTGAGAGCATTCTGAAGACAACTTGAAATAAATTTTACTAATCTATTTAAATGTGCATGGTTTTGATGGTTCATTTGCAGAGGGAATTAGCATTTATTTCCATGTGAAGCATCAACTTATAATAGTAGATATTATCAAAGCATGCAAATTTAATTAGGGAGTAATTAAAAGGTGAAGTAACATGAAGCGTGTATGACAATTTTCTTGTTCCTTTTTCATACTTATTTTGGCTTTGACTTATATGAATGCAGTTTATGGAGCATTTTTCTTTCCAGTGGCATAGGAAGCAGGTGTTGCATTAGGTCTTCCTGACTGCAGTTACACTTACAGAAGATTTGAGCTGTCCAGCAGAGCTTGCCCACAATAAATGAAACCGGATTTATTTCCTTGACTTTCACTGTCTTGTTTTAAAAAAAGGTTAAATTGTTGGTGTTAAACTTTCCTTTAAATTTTAAATTGTACCCAGTGCTGGATTGTCAAAGTTGTTTTGTGTTCTGCCTCTCTGTGTAGAGGATGCTTCTGGAGGAGATGTGAATGCAGCTGTAGCTCAGGTAGTTTCTCTTGGGTGATGTCTCCTTTTATTGTTTCTCATTGGCCATTTGCATCAACATCTTCTCAGGCTTTGCTGTATTGAGAAGAACCTGGCTGAAAGGCAACACTAGAATTTTTAGGGTAAGGAGGAGCTTTTTAAAGATGTAGAGTGCATGGTGCCCAAGAGATCTGTCAAGGGTTTCTGTTGTTTGTGTTTGGCTCTTGAACAACCTCAGTGAAGAGGAGGAACATTTAAGAGTTGTATATAGTAGGGTGGCTGTAATAGTCTGTCACTAAGACCCCCTTTGTCAGTGTCCTTCCCTTTGCTCTGGAGTGTGGAGGTATTTTAAGGGTTGGCTTGGAACTTGGCATGTTGTTGCAGAGTGGGATATCTTAATTTTTTTTCCACCCAGATAATTTTTACCTGTCTAAACATGATTAGTTGTTGGGATTATATACTCCACCTCCAGAAAATTTATTTAAGCTGTGGTGGTGTTTCCTCTGTGCTCATCACTGGTATCATTTTCTAGTGTTTCCAAGCTGTGTTACACTGGGTCTTGGGTACAGCAACAACACCGAGTTACAGGTGTTCAACCATATTCTAGTTTGAGGATGAATGGAATAATTGTCAGTGAAAAATTTTAAGCAGTCTGTTGTGACAAGTGTCTGTAGACTTGGGTGTGCCATTTTTGCTGTTTTCTACTGTGAATCTCTGGGATTGATCTCTGAGAAGATGAAGTTTGTGCCTTGATGCTTTCCTTCATCATTCCTGAGCAGGAGGAGGTTAATGGAGTATTCACTAGGAAGTATGCATTCATTTGGAAGTATGAGAGTTGGATTTATAAACAAAAAGCAAAGAATCCAGGAATACTGATGAGGAGAAAAACGTAACCAGGTGTTGGAGTTGTGAACTTTACTAAAAACAGATGTGGTACCTTTCTTTACTTGTCCCTGCATGCAGTTTCACAATACTGGAATACTTCATTGCTTTAGCAGAAGTATGGAATAAGAAACAGTAATGAAAAGAGTGGTTTGGAGGGAGCCAGAAACTGAAGTTTTTTACCTGTTTGATGTTTTTGTTTGTTTTTTTTACAAATGGGGCTGACCCTTATGTTGGCTTTTAAGGTCTTGTCTTTGTCAGAGGGAAACATCTGGCTCTTTCATCCTGATCCTACTGTTAAAACAGCTGGAAGTACTTAGACAACATATTGCCCACATTTGTATTTCTCTCTCAGATTTTATGTACAGCAGAAATATGTTGTTGCCAAAGTTATTTCTCATCATAGTAGGCAGTGTGAATTCAGATCCAGGCTCCTGCTGGTCTGTGGTCCTGACCTCTGACCTCCTCTGGCTCAAGGCAGGCTTTGACATCACATCCCTTGCAGTGTGTCTGAAAGTGAACCAGTGAGGTCGGGAATGCATGCTCACATCTCTGCTAGAAAAGGCAGAAAATGTACTTGGATCACAGAGTGTTTATGATCCCTTTGATTTCTTTCCATCACAGGCAGGATTTTTGTCTCTGTCGGATGTGGAGTGAGTGCTAGCACTCAGCTACTGTAATTCCTATCAACAACAATTTATATGTAATGTCTTCCTTGATTCCTCTTTGATGTAACATATGAGTGGGTTTTGTAACTTGGCAGAACATGGAAGCAGGGAGGAAAAAAATGTCTGGTCAGGTGTGAATAGGTTTCTGTTGGATACCTGTGGTGTGTGTAGGCACAGAAGAAGCCTTATGCTCTTGTAGGGCTTTCAGTTTTGAATATTCTGATGGCACCAATATGCATGAAGTTGATAAACATAATTAATCCACAGAGGAATATTTGGAAAATAAATAAGGGGAAAGCAGCTAAGATGGAAGTCTTATAACGTTTGTGTTTTTATTTTCTGATATTAAATGTACATAAAAGCAAAATTTAATGCTATTACTTGATCAGTTTTCTTCTTTGCAGGAACCAAGTGGTCTGTGATTGCTGAGGTTTTGTTATTTAGCACTTTATGTATGATGTCTGGTAGGCGTAGCAATCAAATTCAATTTGATTTGTTAAGCTCTAGAAATAGCGAGTACTGAGATACTGAGGCAAACCAAAAAGAGACCTAAAACACCTGGTTGAATACCTGGAGGGATGCAGGTCTGGAAACATTTGTTGCAGCAAGCAAATTATTTAAATGACAAGGTCAAAGGAGTAATGGCAGCTAAGAGAAGTTATTCAAGTCATAAATACATATCATTAGAACTTGATTTAAACTTTTTACCATCGGTTCTGAAGGAGTATGTTTGGATAAAAAATAGTTCAAGTTCAGTTGACTCTGAAACAAAACCATATTTATACAAAAATATCCCAAACTAACTTATACTGCAAGAGTGCATTTGTTGTAAAATACACATTGACCTAATGGGCTTTGCATTTAGAAAAGCCAAAAAGCTTTTATTCATGTGATAGAAAAAATATTTTAATTACCTTATGTAATTATGCAGATTACCTAAATAAACTCTTCAAGAAATGCCTGTAGATTGGGACTTGTGTGAAAAAGAAGACATCTGTTAAAATTGATGGTAACTGCTGTGAAGTGTCACTTAGGTTTTTATTGGTCATGCTCAAGCTGGCCACCCTAATATTAATGTTTTGAGAAAATAGTTGCAAATGATACATTCCAACTCTTTGAAGCAAAGGAAAGCCCTTCAGTGCATCAGGGAGCTTTATGTAAGCCATGGGTGGGGGTGTTTTTGGTGTCTGGGGCTTGTTTGCTGAATGACACTTGGATTCTGGAAAATAATAGAGGTGGCTGCTGCCAGGGTTCAGTGGTGGGTCATGAAAAGGAGGTGACACAGAGCTTGTCTGCGCTGGCTGGGCTGAATCAGACCCTGCCTGTGCATGCAGCCCTCTGGGGAGGAGAAATCACCACCCTGTTTGTTTTGCACTGCAAGTGGAACCACCGTAACTCCCTGTTGTATTTGTTACTTATGGTGTACTTTTTCATGAGGTGATTGCTACTTGAGATGCTTTTCAAGTGGTCAGGAGCAGACACCAGATATGGAATGAGCAGCTGGGTTCTTCGCTGTGCTGCTTTTCCAGTGTGGGTTTGAGCAGCCTCTGGACAGTGTGTGATCTGCAGATGGGAAAGTCATTAGCCAGAGAGCCGGGTGCTGCCTGTCTGGAGAGGTTCAGGTTGTACCTACATTCCTTTCTGCACCCTTTCAGTGGACAGAGATGGGCAGGGAAGCCTGGAGGCAGCACAGAGTACCACACTGCCTGTGTGCTGCCAGGAGATCCATTGTCCCTGTGGAAAGTCAGGAACCTAGCTGGGATGGGAGAGAGGGTGAATGCCCTAAGAAATCATCTAGGAAAGCTGTATCTGAATCCTGCTTGAAAAGCATAGATCCTTTCCTCCAGGAAATGTTTTGTTGAACATGCCAGTCAGTATACTTCCCAGAGATCTTTCTCCTTTGCACTAAGGCAGGAAGGTGACTAAGCTGTGCCAGCCCCTTGACACTGACCAGAACTGGTTTTCCTTTCTCAGGACTTGCAGCAGAGTTTTTGTCAGAGTAGCTGCCATTTTTTCTGCAGGGCTTCTGTGCCTTCACTAGGCTGGAGGACACTGGAGTCATTTGTTTTGGTGCTTCCAGAGTTTGACTCTTTGTGACTGGTAGGTTCAAAAGGAACCTATTTTGTTACTTAGTTTAGTTACAGTTCTTTGGAGGATGCTGGTGTTTTGGGATATTCAAGGTTGAAAACATCTTCCTTTTTCTCATTGCTGCACTATAGCAAGTGTGTGCTATTGGTCTTGCAGTCACTTTTGTTGACTGATGACCATAGGGAGAATTAAAGCTTGGGTGGGCAATATTGGTTCCAACCAATCTTGGAAGATTGGTTGATGGAAGTAAAGGAGGAGTGCTTTATTTTTTTGGCACCACAGAAGGTGTTTTATTCTTGTTAACTATGTTTAAACAGGACCTCCTGCTCCCCTGTGTTTATTGGTTTTTAGGCTGCAAGTCAAAACAGTTCACTTTGTGCAGATACATTGGACAAAGGCTTTCTCAAGCTATTGTGTGACCCTGACAAAATATGGAAGTAAGATAAATGTGAGGGAATCAGGACTTAAAGAGACAAGGCATTCCAAATGTACTGTGGGAATATAGATAAACCATAGATAAACTTTTGGCTCAGGACCAAGTAAATAACACAATATGCAAGAGGGTTGCAAGCTGTCTTCAGGGTTGTACTTCCTCATGGCCTTTTTTACAGTTTTAGCTGGAAAAGATGCTGATGCTACCCTTTAATATCTGCTCAAGGAAGTTTGTGGGTTTTGAGTACTTGCAGTGCAACTGGTCATTTGAGCTTTGCAAGTATAGTAAGTGTGAATTAAGTTTAGTGCAGTCTCACTCTGATCTGATTTGAAGCCTGAGACGTCCCTTGTCTGTATTTGAAAACAAAAATCTATCATTTTGAACCTGAGAGACGGTTATGTAATAAACTTCTTAATAGGGTGAAATGAAAATAGCTGAAATGGCAGTTCCTTATTTGTTTTAAGGTTTGTCCAGTAACTGTTCCTATGACATAAGGACCATTTGTTTATCATCTTAGTTTAAATATTTACTTACTTCTGCAGAGATAAAATCAAAGTGCTCTCCCTACTTTTGGTATTTCTGAGTTCCATGGTCCAATTTCTCCAGTTTTACATGCTGTGCACACAGGTGGTATTTGGTTCTGGCTGGTGGCTCCTTATTTTTCCCCATGAACAGATGGAACTGGAGTGAGGGAGAAGGTTTCACGGTTATGGACAATGGAGTTAGGAGAGAAATTCTCCTTTAGTTGTTAATGCTGAAGCACTTTCCCTTGCCAGCAAGTTACTTAAGATTTTAGAGCATAGACCAACATGGTAACAAAGTTTTCCATTGTTTTAACCACTGCAATGTCTCTGTGAGCAAGATTTTCACATCAGTGCTATGTCTTACAAAGCCTTTCAAAGGTACCTGATGCTGCACTGCTTTTTTTACCCAAGTCAATTCCCCCCGCCAAAATATTATCTGCTCCTTTTAATGTACAAAATAATGAAACAGTAAATTATATAAATTGCATTATGAAGTTCTTCCTGTTGCTTTAGGTGTGCCTGTACTGTGCAGTGCTCTGGAGTGTAGGAGCACTGTGCTAATAGTGCCAAAAGGGAATCAGAGGTAAAACAATCAGAGGTCTGCCATCTCATGGCTAATAACCAAGGTGCAGCATTCACCCAGTTACTTGCCAGGTCCTACAGTGGCCACTGCTGGGTTTACTGCCTCTGCCACCTGCCTGGGTTAGCTGGAGAACCTTGAGATGGATTCATGGAGTCGTGCTGAAGTGAGCTCACACTCAGTGCCCCCTGTTAGCTTGTGTGTGTCCGCTTGCAATTTCTAAGATGAATATTTTATAACTCTGAAAATAAGAGGCAGACAAACTAGGGGAGAGGCCAGGGAAAACTGCATGTTCAGTAGCTTCACAGTTGCTCAGCTGGGTTAGTGTCCATGTAGCTTAGTTCTTATTCCCCTGCTGTAATGATGAGAAATCACTTGGTTCCTCAGAGGGATGCTCTTGCTGATCGCGGGCTGTCAGTGTATTAATTATTGGGCTTGCACTTTGTATTAACTCTTTTAGCAGTTCATGTGCTCTCAGTGAGTATCATTTAATCAGAGAAATACTGCTGTGTGTCAGTTTCTAGTTTGCTACAGTTCCTTTTCCCAGAGCTATTTAAAAGATTTCTTAGTTTGTGAAAGTCCAGTTGTCATAGGGATGACTCCTCTTTCATTTCAGAAGAGCAGAGCTCTGTGACTTTATTGTCACATTTATATTCTAACCTCTTTCTCTTTTACCTAGTGAGAGAGCAGCTTTGGTGTTGAAGAGAAACCTCGGAAAGGAATGGGCCATGTTCTCTTGAAGCTGTTTGCCCTGATCCCAGGAATGCTGTAGAGGTTAGTGACGTGAATGTTGAAGAGCTTTTGTGGAAATTGCCTTTTGATTTGTAATTGGCACACTCTTGAGTAAATTCTGTGTGAAGCAGTTCATTTGCCTGTCACAGAAAGGGAGTTAATTCAGGCACTGTCAGAATACAGTCAGTTTAAAATTGCTCTACCCAAACAAAATTTAGGATTCTGTTTATCTGTGGGGATGCTGTGGAAAATACATTGCTGGGTGGTCACAGAAAGTTGTGTGGGTGTGATGCATGCTCAGAGACAAGCTGCATTAAACTTGGAGGTTTTAATCAATAGGTTAAAAAAAAAAGGGTGAGAATGATCATAATACATGAGACTATAGTGCCTGATTCTTTGAATTTCCCAAGTCTTTGAGAGAAGAATGCTCCTGATCTTCAGTAGAATTGACAGGCTAGGAAGGGTCCATTCTGTATCCACACAGAGGTAATGTTATCTCTACTTCTGCCTCAAGTGACTTGTATTTTGGTGTTATATCCTGGTTTATTTGGGTTTGTACAAACAGTATAGAATGCTTCCTGTGAATGTTTTTCCCCAGAGCTCTGTAATCCTGCTACAAATGTTACAGCCTACAAGAGGCTTCCTTTTGCAGCTAGAAAATTCAGTCTTGTTTACTTCCATGTTTTTTTAGAAAGCTGGCAAGGACTAAGTAGATGTATCACCTAGTGGATTACTTTTTAACTAGAAATGTAAAAAAAATGCTTGTATAACTGTAAATTCAGTAAGGCTTGGTTTTCCTGATGAAAAATGAACGTAGCAAGTAAAATTAGATGGAGCAGTGGGAGGGGGAAAGGGAAGAGGTAGGCCTGTTGAAGTGCTCCTAAAGCAAAGAGGTGAATTTCCATAGGAGCAGTTGAGTTAAAATCTATTAGATCAGTCTGGTTTGCTGTAAAGGATTCTAATATTTGTTAGCTTGCCTTACAAGCATAGGGGGGTGTGTGTGGTGTGGCTACTGAAGAGTAACGTCCAAGCTTTGCTAGGACACCCTTTGACATACAGACCCATTTTGGAGCAAAAGGAGAAACAGCACAGCAGAAAAAAGGCTGCAGCATGTCACAGACACTGAAAGTGAAGAGGTGACCCAGTGGGAAAAGACAAGGAAATGTTAGTTGGCATCGCTCTTTGAGGCATGTAGAGATCAACAACTGCAAGTGTTGCCACTTCTTATCAAGAGCTTTAGTCATTGATGTATTCTCACCATCTTTATCTTGTTTCATATAAAACTGTGAGTTGTAAAGTGTTCAAGGGTGAGATATCACTTCTAATTTAACAAAAGCATGCAGAAAGACAGAAACCCCAAAGCACATCCTTCCATGTGAAATCCTGCACTCCAACATCAATGCTTTTATTCTAGTGCTATGCTGCTGCTTTTGTTTCCAATGTTTTATTCATTAACAAAAACCACAAACCTGTCCAAAAGGGGTCTGACAGAATTATGCCTTTTTAAAACTTGAATAGAAAATGCCTAGCTCCCTTCAACCTATTGTGTTTAGATTTTTCTGAGACATATATACTACTTTATGGAGAATATAAGGAGATGAAAGGTTCATCTCCTTGATAGGTAGTCTCCCTCTTTGTAAAAGCAGTTGGTTTCAAGCAGCCTGTTGAATGCAGACTATTTTGTGAATCTGTGAAGACTGTCTTGTTAGAATCCCAATCTGCTATTCAGATACTTATGTAGGAAATATTTCCTTGGCATTTCATGCATCCTGTTCTTCCAGTTCTGAGGACATGCAAGAACTGGCAGAGCTTAACAGCTTGGTTTTAGGGTTGTGGTTATGTTCTTTCAGACCTGAGCCTGCTATATTTGATTTGGTTGAGCTCTCTGTGGGGCCACGTTGAGTTTCTCTCCAGCTGTGGCATGACTTACCTGCAGCTACATGGATAACAGTGAAAATTGTGATGCAGTTCGTGAGCACATAGGAGATAATGAGATAAGGGAAGACAGCCAACCAACATAAATTTGCCAGGGAGAAAATTGTGTCAAACTGATTAGTTTGCTTCCTTGACAGATGAATTAGATTAGTGCATAAGGGAGGCAAGGGATAGGAGTGATACAAATAGAAGTGTATAAGGTTTTGAGGGATGTTCTTTTGAGTGTAATATGTACAGTGTTTTAGTTTTTTAAAAGGGATCTTCCTTAAATTACTATATTGCAGGAGCAAAACTTGTTAAAAATGGTTCTGGGAGCACTTGATAGAGATTCAGGATCACTTGGAAAGGCATTTGAAGTAGGCTTCCATACTAGTCATGGCTGGATTTGTCAGTGACACCCATTGATTTAGATTTTAGTACATGGAATAGAATTTACTTAGGAGCTGTGCTGGTGATGGCAGTTTGGGAGTAGACAGAATGGGCAGCCCAGCGTGTTGCTACAAAGCTGTTTGTCACTGGGGTTAGCAAAGTGTGTGTGTTGGCTTGACCTGACTCACCCTGTGTTTATTTGTTATACCACAGGAGCTCAGTCAGTGTGTATAACCTAATTATGCTGAGTTTACAGCGTTGGGTGGCCTCTTCCAACACTCACAGCACAGCTTGTGGTACTTTTCTATCCTTTAGAAAACTGCAGCACTGAAACCTGGAACTTGAAAGGAAGTGTTTGTTTATCTGTAGAGGTTTCTTTATTCTGCCACAGGGAGAAAATGTATGGGTAGGGAGGAATGGCCATATTTTTAAGTGCTTTTGTAGAATAAGATATGAAATATGGAAGTAATTGTTATCTTGGGATGGTGTTGGAGAAGTCTGTCATACTGCTTTGTTTTAAATTCTCTGTGATAGAAAGGGGTGTTTGCCAGCCATGCTCTTCTATGCTCTTCTCATAGTTGTCAGGTTATCATGAAAGATTCATTCCATGGCTCCCTTAGACTTAAACACCAATATTTCACACTGGGTCAGTAATTTTTGCTAGCAGTAGATTAATGCCTGAAACTCCCTTTGACATGTTCCCATCTGTGATGCCATAGTTTCTTATGGTTGTGAAGCATAGTGAGGCAAAAAAAAAAAAAAAAGTCTCTATTTAGGTTATCTCTGTGGGGATGCTGTTCTCTGTTTCTGTGATCCCTGCTGCTGTTTTCCTGACTTCTTTGGGGTATGGCTTTCTCCTTGGTATCTTAGCAAATGTTTTCCTAGCAAAACTACAAATTGAGAAGATACACCTTAGCAGCAGAGAGTGGTGCACCAGTGTGTAATTGGAATTACAAGAATGCTGTGGAAGTTTCATGCCCCATCTTGTGTCCCAAAGGGAGGGGGGGGATATGCAAGAGCCACTGCTGATAAGTGATAGCCTGTGAAAGGCAAGCCTTAGGCAGTCCCTTGGAAAGACTTTTAAGTCCCATGAATTGAAACAAACTGGAGGCACAGTAAACCTAGTTTTAGAGCTTTCCCTTGTTTGATTTTAATTTCAAGAAGCTGCCTGGGAGAAATCTCAAAGGCACATTCCTGTAGAAGCAAGAATAACTGTTCAAAGTGCTGGGAGATGAAACTGATGTACAGCAATTTCTGTAAGTGAAGAAATAATAGTGCAGAAGTGGGCTACCACCTGCCTGTGTTGCAGTGAGAGTACATTAGAAGTGCTATTTACTCTTTGGTGTTGCTGAAAGGTCACCTTAGAAGAAGACAGAGAGGTAAAATCAAATTGAAGAAAGAAATGTATGATAAAATTGTGAAGGAATATATGGATGTATAAGAGAAGTAGTCTTTGTTGTGATACCATTGTCGCAATTAAATCTTAGTATTGAGCATTTATTTACCTAATTCTTTCACGTGCCTTTGTTTGTCAGCATGTTGCTGGGTTTCACTCTATTTATTGCGTTGTTTGTCTTAAAAATAAACAAGAGTATTTATCCTCATTCTGTACACTGCTTACTGCCAAAGCTTAAAAGGAACACAAAACCAGGGAAAAGGGGTAGCACTGGAGAAGTCTTGTTTCCTTTCCTGAGGGGAGCAAGTTCTGTCCCCAGGTTCCTTGTATCCAGAAACAGCCAAGCACAGTGCAGGTCACCTAAGTGAGCCTGTACACTTTCCCGCATGCACTGCAGGAGCAGGGACTCGCATTAAATAACTACTCAGTGATTTCTGTACCTGTAAATGACACTGCATTGGATAGACAATTACTGCCTCTTCTTTTTTGTTTTGTTTTCTTCTTGATGTTTTTTCCTCCAGCAAGGAAGTCTATTTCCTTAGTGTGATTGTTGTATGCAGGTGAATCCACAGGAAAAATGTGAATAAATTCCCTGTCAGTAGTTGTGCTTTTACTAAGTGGATGTTCAGGCTTTCTCCTGGGATAAGTTTAGTTGGAAAGCCATGTCCACCGTAGTCATTTGAGTATCATTCTGAGAGAATTCTTTTCAGAGAACTGCAGCTTCAATCATTTGTTTTCTGTACCCTTGGTTATTATTAGGGGAAGGGGCAAGTGGAGGCGCGAGACATAACATGCGAGTTTGGATAACATAATGGATTTCCTTGGAAAATACTACCACTTCTGAATAGTTGTTTTTATTGAAACAAAACACCTGGCAGTTCTAGATTGTATGGTGCTGTGCATGAAAGTAGCATTGCAAGCTAGAATAATACACAGTGCTAAAAAACACAACAAAACAACAAACCCCTGAAAAGCAGAAGAGTTAATCAAGAAAATCCACATTGCATCTGATCTGGATTGTAGTAAGGAGCGTCTCTTGTCCTTCGTTTAATTTTCCCCTAGAATAATTAGTTCTACTGTAACCAAAATTGAAACATATTTACTTTCCTGTGAGATAAGGGAAGCGGGAAAATGTCATCTTGCAAATTAATTTGTAAGCCATGATGCATCGTTCTCCTTTGCAGCGACTGCGCTGCCGACCAGATGTCGTTTTGCTCGAGCACACAGTTTTTCATCTTGATCCGGCGCTCGTGAGATTTTGATTTATTCTCGGAGAAGCAGCTGTATCAGTGACTGGGGCCTGTGCATTGCAAGGAGGAGGGATCCCTGCCCTTGGTGTCCCAGCCTGCTGGGAGGGAGCAGCTGCTCCTTGCTCACAATCCCTCCCTCCCGGGTGCTGGTACAGTCGGCACAAAGCTCGGCAGAGCCGCCTGACTGCCAGGGATGTTTACTGACCAAGGGCTGGCAGTGCCTTGGAGGCACCCGAGCTTGTCTCCTATCTCTAATGTCTTACAAGGGGAGCACTTCAAAACTAAGATGCTGGCACTGAACTTCAAGAATACAAGGTAGGATGAGACCTAAAGGAATCCCAGCTACTCTTAGTTCTTTGTGTGATACTTCCCCCCACAGACTAAAATTTAATTCCATGTCTAGCACGTATGAAGTTGTACCTCTTTGTTGTCAGACTTGCTGTTATAGGAAAAGATAACCAAAGGTTGATCAGAAATTTAGTCAAAATCTAGTTATATTTTTGAATAAAATGAGTAACTTAGCAGTGCATCGTTTTCTGTGTTTAGGATGTCGGCTCTAGAGAAGTAAGTCAAAAGTAGGTAGCTTACATTTATCATCCCAGCTAAGGGAGAAAATAATAGATTTTAGTTTGTCATGTGGGTAGTTTTCAAAATACAGCTAATACGAGCCTTGAGTGCAGTAGTTGTGTTGTGAAGCCAGCTTGTTATCGAGTTATGTTACACATGTTCTGAAAATAATAACAATTGGAGAAAATAGTATTGATATAGTATATTCCCTTTCTCTTGAGTGCTTTAGGCTTAATTTTCTCCCTTTGAATAAGAGAAACTCACTTTGGGGGGGATTTCTAGCTGTCCTATTTAATCTTGTAATACACTGCAAACTGGTGTCAAGAAATCATTTATTCACTGTGAAATACAGCTTTAATTTTGGCAGTATTGCCAAGCAGGGCTAGAACATGAGTAATGAAGAGAAAAACAAGAACAGTTTTTAAAGTAGTTACGGTAAATAGTAAATATACCAACCTGTTTATTGGCAATCAAAAATAAGCAAAGTAAGTATGGGTTTTCTAAAATGTTTCAGCCTTTTCAATTTGAGAGACTCCAACTTTAATATACAAGAATATCTACACCCGCTTTAGTCATTTAGTAAGTGTGCCATTGAAAAAAATTATCACTGGAGAACTGGAAGAATCCATTAATTGAGTAATTAATATTGCTTTAAAAGTCTGCAGGTTTAGTCTGCTTTGTAAGTTTGTTTTTTTTTTCTTGTTAAGTGTTTATTTTGTGGGGGGTGTTTTGTCTTTTCTTTCCCCTCTTTTGTTTTTTCCTGTTTAATCCTTTATCTGGCACGTTCGGTGCTAGGGATGGAAACCTTGTAGCTCTGATGGGCTACTTCTAAATCCAAACAGCTCAGCCCTGCCTTGGATCTGTCCCAGGCTTTCTCTGCAGGACTGTGTTCTGGGAGCAGCAGTCTCTTGTGTTACTGGGGAGATAGAGCTGTTTTCTGTAAGGAAAGATTCACAATCAGCTCTTTTGTCTTTGCTCTTTGCTCCACGTGAGGCTCCAGAGAAGTGTTTCCATTTGAAGCCTGGTGGAGCTGGATCCAAAACCAGGCTGGGAGCCAAAGATGTAATCTAGCTCTACCTGCAATCCTCAGGTGTTTGAAGACTGAAGATGAGACAGATTTGCAATTTGTGGCTGTCATCCCCAGAGGATCTTCTGCCACCCAACAGAGAAGGGTCAGGGGAAGGAGAAGCAGAAGAGAGGGAAGATGAGGAGAAGAGACAGTGCTTTTCTCCCATTGTTACAATACTTGCTTAGTTAGACAAAGCATAGGAATCTGTTTTTCCCAGTGGTGGTGCCTCTTTCCAGGATCAGCTGAGGGAAGTGGGATTGTTTAACCAGGGGAAAATAAGGCTTGGAGAGGACCTTACTGCTCTTTGCAACTACCTGAAAGGAGGTGCTGGTGAGGTGGGTGTCAGTCTCTTGTCCTAAGTAACAGGATGAGATCACAGAATGATTAGGGTTGGAAGGGACCTCTGGAGATCATCCAGTCCAAACCCCCTGCCAAGGCAGGGTCACCTGGAGCAAGTGACACAGGAGCACATCCAGTTGGATTGAGAATGTCATCAGAGAGGAAGACTCCCCAACCTCCCTGGGCAGTGTGTTCCAGCGCTCTGCCACCCAAAGTGTGAAGAAGTTTTGAAGAAATTCTTTCTCCATGTTGAGGTGGAACTTCTTGTGTTTTAGTTTATGGCCATTGCTCCACATCCTGTCACTAGCCCTGCCAGAGTCTGGCACCATTCTCTGGGCACCCACCTTTGTGATATTTATGGACATTAATGAGATCCCCTTCAGTCTTCTCCAAACTGAACAGGTCCAGCTTCTGCAGCCCCTCCTCACATGAGAGGTTCTCCAGACCTGTCATCATCTTTGTGTCCCTTCTCTGCACCCTCTCCAGAAGCTCCTTGCCTTTCTTGTCCTAAGGAGCCCAAAATTGAACACAGCACTCCAAGATACGACCTCACTAGGGCTCAGTAGGGGGGCAGGACCACCTTCCCCAATCTGCTGGATGCACCCCAGGATCCCATTGGCCCCAGCCATCAAATGTCCTCAAGTTGTGTCAGGGAAGGCTTTGATTGGATATTAGGAAAAAGTTCTTCACAGAAGGGATTATCAAGCATTGACAGAGGCTGCCCAGAGAAGAGGAAGCTCCAGTCACCATCCCTGGAAGGTATTTAAAAGATGTGCAGGTGAGGCAGTTGGGAACATGGTTTAGTGGTGGAGTTGGCACTGCTGGGTTGGAGCTTGGACTTGATGATTTTAAAGGTCTTTGGTTCTGTACTGTATGGTATGCACAACTTGATTCCAGTTGAGCTCAGTTGGATGCCTTTGGACCATCCTAAGTTCAGGCAGTAGATATGTGTATGCAAGTATTTCTGCTGCTTTTCCATTCATCCCTGGACTGAATGCTAATTATAAGGTCTTGGGCTGTTGTGTTTTGCTTTGCACTTAGGAATACTATGAACATGCAGCTTAAAACATTGGCATTATTCACCCTTATTTACTTCCTATTGCTTCAGAAATAAACAAGTGTTTGTGCCCAGGCTTTAATGCTGATTTAAATGCAGATATGCTGCTGTTTTTGTTGCAATCTTTCTGCCTCGATGGTAGCAGAGAGAGGAATTTTATTACATCAGCCAAACATGTGCTGGTAGGATCATTTTGTTGTTTTTCTTATCTGTGTTGTTAGAAACAAGGATAGCTCTATGGAGACAAATTTTACAGGTAATGGGCTTCTACTTACTGCTCCTTCATATGCAAATTTCCTAAATGCAGAAGAAATGTTTTCTTTTCGGTGTATAAATGCCTGGTTGACATGGCTGCAGGAAGTTTTTGCTTTAGATTTCTGTTGAGAAGAAAACCCACTACCACTAGCACCACAAATGGGGTCCCTGCTCCTGTTAAAAAAAAATTGTTGGCTTTTTTAGGTAAATATGAGGACCGTGCTTAAAGTCACTATTGTTACCGAACGTGTCCTGTTTGGGGCTACTTCGCTTCCTTACTGTGAGGCTGTACAGGCTCTCTCCCGTTCCAGTTTCACTGCTTTCCTTCCCCATCTTCCCCACCGCACCCTCCCACCCCTCATTACTTGGAAAGGTGAATAGACCAAAGCTCTCTTCCCCATTCTTGATGGTGGCTCATTGTTTCACCATTGATTCTAATGCAGTAACTTTCCTAGGAAGGCTTTTTTTGCTTTGCTCGTTTACTGCGAATTTAAGAGCCACTCTTCAGAACAGTGTTTTTATTCCTATGCATTTGTTGATGTCTGCCAACTGAGCACATGCTTGTCTCTTCAGATCCCAGATAATTTTGCTTTTTGGTTTGTTTTTTTTTTCTGTATGTGTCTCATCTACTCTCATCCTCACACCCCTTTTTTTTTGTTTTCTGTGGGCTTCTTCACGGGATTTTCTGTCCTGAATTTCATGGTTTAGTCATTGCCATGCAGTTCAGGTCATCAAGCTAAAATTTCAGTTCTGCTGTGTTCCCAATGGGCTGTAACTAGTATTCTGTTTGTCCAATTAATGCAAATCAGTTTATTTAGGCCTTTTGAAAACAAAACAAGAAAATCAGCATTCAAAGATGCGCAAGATACTTTATCACGGAACATGTCTATAATTCAATTAGAAGTTGCTCTCCAAGATTATTGAGGAAGCAAATAGTCTGTTTTGGTTTGAGTTTTTTAACCAGTTATTACCTATCTTTGTGATATTCTGCATATTTTTCCTGATGCTGCATAGGTTAGTTGCTTTGAAAGCTTCCAATAAAATGTTCCGATTGATTCCTCCATTTCAGATGATTTTGCTGAGGTGCAAATGTTTTTGAGATGTTTCAACTCTGCCAGCATATGTTCAAAACCAAAATGATGTTTCAGTATTTACTTTTCCTCGATGTGTTTTTCAGCTCCAGGTGTTGATAGCAGTATTGAGGTTTGCAGGATAATATGAGTTTGCTTATCTACTGTCTTGCCAACCAGGAGGTGTGAATGGGGATCATTCCAACCTCAAATGTCCAGTTAGTTCCAGATTAACTAACACTAATCTGACAAATTTTAAGTTCCAAAAGGAATCTGTATTCATAATGTATTCATACTGGTTATACTGAAGAACAGAATTTCTGTTCCCTCATCTAAAACCTGTTAACTTACTAGGCATAATTTTTCTATAAATAAATGTTTCAAAAATACACGTTGGTGAGAAATGTCTCTATTTTTGTCATGTTTTGTGTCTGCTCCAGCCAAGTTGGACTTTGCTTCTGCTTGTCAGGATTTTTGTGCTACACATATTTTTGTCTCCTCGGTTAGCATATTTTTCTGGTAAAAAAATGCCCCTTGCATTCCTTGGGCAGAGGAGGAATTGTATGTCCAGAACTAGTTCAGACTTCATGGCAGTCAGAGCTGGATTGCTGGCTTTGAGACCACGCTGGAACAGGTCAGAGGAGTGGAAAAAACGCCTCAGTGGTATGATTGCACAAGCATGGGCAAATGGTTTCTTGGAGCCTGGATGTCTGTGTATGAACCACCTGGAGGTGCTAATGCAGGTGTCTCCTTTCTAATGTAAAATCTGTGTAGAGCTCTGTGCTTTGATCTTCACTGTAACTGATGATTAGGGGTAATGAAACATGGACAGATGGATTTATTTGCTGGAATGACCGTTCCTCATCTCAGAAAGCAGAAAGGCTTCTTTTACACATGAAGAGTTTTGTTTGGTCCTCAGCCCTGCAATGGCAATATATTTCTGCCTTGCACAAATTATTGAAAACCTTTTTCTGGTATAAATATTACCTTTTTTCTCTGACCTAAGCAGATACCATGGAGCAAGAACAGTTTGAGGTATGGATTTTTCCAACTTCTTTGATGGCTAGCAAACCTAAACTGGTTTCTGGAAATCAAATCTGTGTCTATATACAGATGAGGTGGCTTAAGACTTTGTATTAAAATTCAGAGATGAAAGTGGTTAGAACCCAGCAGTCAAATATAGATTTCAGGTAGCCTTAGGGTTGGTTGGATGGTCTTTCGTGTTCTTGTTTTGTGAAGAAATGAAGGACCATCTGTTACAGATACCTCAAAGATGAGGTTTTCTGCTCCTCCTAGTTGGATGCAAGAGTCATTTCGTGCCATTTGGCTTCTGAAAAGTCAAAATTACTCATTCAGTCCTCCCAGTTTTTTCAAATGCTGCTTTTAAGCAAGCGGTGGATGTACCTATTCAAATGCTTACAACAGTAGATTTACCTTTCGGTTCTCAGGATTGTGTGTGATAGTTCAAGACAAAATAAGTATTCATCTTTCATTTTAGTTGAAAAAGATGTCAAGTGTAGAAAGGCAGACACCTTAAATCAATGTGTCTCCAGTCTAAATGGCCTGCATTTGAGCTTTCTAGCAGTTTGCTTTTTCAGCATTTTCAATTCTTTAGCTTGATTATCAGTTTACTCTGAGCTGAGAAAATATAAGTGCTTAAATCTTGTTAAAGGCTTCCTTAAAGAAAAGCAGTACTGAGAATTGGGTTCATGGTGATGACAGATCATAATGAGTGCTAAATAAAGATATAGGAAGTGGAATTTTCATCATCCAGCCAAAAATCACATTCTAGGTGCAGCGTGGACAGATTTGTTCCTTGTAGGAAAAGGTGGCACACATTTCCTTGTGCACCGTCTCATCTTTACTCTGTATAAGTGACTTGTAGCCCCCTTCTGTTTCATCAAGGTGTGAGTTTTGTACAGCATCCCCAGATGTCTGTGAGCAGGGATTGCAGACACATCCTTTGCCTCCACATGTGCATGGGTAGTCCTGCATGCCAGGTAACTCTTGCTCTGTGCTATTGCTCTGAACAGGGATGTTCAAGCAGGCTCTTCAGTCCCAGGGGCAGTCTGCATGGTGGGACTGCACTTGAGGGAGGTATCAAAGTTGTGCTTTTCTTGCAGGGAAATAGCAGCAAAGGAAAGTGATGCCATTCCAGCTGCGGTTTGGAGAAGTACTACACACTGTTTTCAGCTGGGGTAGGATTTAACACTTTGGTTTACAGGCTTTATTTTTTGGAGGTGGCAGAAGAAGTGTTTGTAGCCTAGAAATATTTTGTTATAGTTGTGCAAATAATTTTGGGAAATGTGGTTGTTAAAGCATTAGAAAATGCAGTGACAGAGTTATCTTCTAGATACAAGCTTTACACAGTAAGTCAGAAAAAGAATAGGTGGAAGTCAAAAGCAGTACTTTATTTTCTTACTTGCACAAAATGAAGTACAAAAAGCTGATGTAACTAAAGGTCACTTTCATTTAAGTTATTACTAAGTAAGAATATGTGCATTATTAGTCTTTAGCAAGACAGCTCTCCTCCATCCCTGCAGCATAGGTCAAAAGTATCACTGTTATTTAATTGTTGTCCTTTTACACTGAATATAAAACCTTCAGGAGGGTACAAACCACAGGAAATCTATCAGCACCTGCTATAATGTGTCATTATCATGAATAATTTGTGGGAAATTGAAGAAGAACACTGATAGTCCATATTTTATATCACTCTCTTTCTCAATAAACAGTTACTAATGTTCTTCATATTTGTTGAAGCATTAGGAATTTTTGTTTGCAGAGATTTCAAGGCATTAAGGTCAGATTGAGCATAAGAATAGCATTTCTAATATTGCAAATAACGGAGAAATTGTATCTCTAGCTGTCATCTGACTGGAGTTCAGAGAACAGACAAAACATGTCCTGAATCAGGAGAGCAGGGCTTCTTTTGTTTGTTTGTTTCTTAGAGGTGTTAAAGCAAAAAATAACTGCATTGGATGCTCAGGTTTGGATACTACCCTGTGAACTGAGCAGCTCTTCAACAGACCTGTATTAGCTCTTCTGTTCATTTAAAAAAGTCAAGATTAAGTTTTTAGGTGGTAACATAAGGTCCCTCAAGGTAAGTTTTGAATTATTTCAGTGCAAGGGAGGAAAAAAAACCAAACCATGCGCGCAGAAGTCATGACCTTGAAATAATAGTCTGACCTTGCAAATCCTTGCCTGCACACCTTCCTTATTAGCAATAAAAAAGGTGGAGTGGGAGTTGGTGGTGTTTTCCTTTTGGGGGAATTTCCGAATGAAATAGTTACTGTTTCAGCCAGGTGACTGGATGTTTAACAAGAGGAAATCATAGTATGGGAATAGGCACTTTTATTACTGGGAGAGAATATGGGGTTTGCTTCAGGCTCTCTCTTAGAGGGATCAGGCAACAATCCCCAAAGGAATGTGTGCCGGTTCAGTCTGTCAGGGAGGACTCATGGCATCATTTTCAGCAACACAGCTTGCTTGTGCATGATTTTCTTTGTGTGTGAGTAGTTGTTTTGTGTTTGGTGACAGGACTGGTGGGGGGGAAGGGAATGGGAGGAAGTAGTTGTGTTCCTCGCTTCCCCTCCTGCTGATGTTTTTGTCTACAAAGAGAATTTTTTATTCCTGCTCGGTTCTAAGCACAAATGGATGTGTATCTAGCCAGTAACAGCTCTTTATTGTTTCCTTTGAAGGCCAGACAATGTCCTTTTGAATAGTGCATATTGGTGATCATCTTCAGAATGTTAGTATTAACTACATGGGTAGGGAATCTGAAATTCAGGAAAGAAGGAACAGACATAGTGGGGAGGGAACTAACAGGTATGGAATTTACTGATCCTAATGGACTTCTGTAATTCATTATAGCAAGAAGACTTAAATTTCATTTTTCTGAGATAGTTGGGGTGGAGGCGTGTACTGGTGTCCCATTATAATCTGCAAAGAAAGAAGTTGATTCCTGTTTCACTGCTAAGCTGCTGATGTAATACCAATATAGTGCCTGGAGAAACACTTGTGACTGTAATTACTAAGCAGATAATTACCTAGCTGCTTATTTAAATAACATCCTTTTGGAACTAGATGCACAGCTCGGACCTATAATAGCTGTTGTGAAAATGAGTGTGTCTCATGCAGCTTCTGTCTGTCTACCTTTTTTTCTTCACAAATGTTTTGATAGCTGTAGTAGGATTACCCATACATTATCATACTCTAACTTGTGTTAATGATTATGTGTGTGTGTGTGTGTGTTGTGTTTTTCTTGCAGCGTCTGTCTTTGAACTTTGTAAATTGTTGGTATTTTCTGTAAGGTAATTTATGATCATTTTTCCAACAGTTTCCACTAACAGTAGAAAACACTTTGAAGTATTTTGAAGGGTAAAAGTTAGCTCTTACATGAACTCCAGTGAAATTTCTGGAGAATCTCCTCTTGTGGGGTTCCCTTATAAATTTAACAGAAAAGTGAAGAACCTTGGTGAATGGCTTTGTATCAGAGCTGCTCAAATGGGTCAGCCTCGCTTATGCTCATGGGGAAATGTGCAGCCATCTGACAGCCTGTGGAAAAAAAACAAAGGGCTGTTTCTTAAAGTGAGGATGCTTATGCTGTGCTTTCACTGCTTGCTTCATTTCTCCTCACATGGAGATTGTTCTGCTTCTACCACTAAGAGAAAACCGTAATATTTATTACAAGAACAGTGGTTTTGTTATGCATGTTTGTAATCTGCTCATCAAGTGTCTTATTTTAGTTTTGGTCCATACAGAACATGATGCTCTGCAGCTGCCATTAATTCATATTTTTAGCTCTGATAGCAGAAGGTGGGTACAACAGGCTGAAATGCTTCAACCCCCCTGATAAACCATGTGCCTGTCCCAGTGGGGCTGTGTCACCGAACTTCCACTTGCTTAGTGTGCTTTTTCAGAATAACTTCTAACTTCCTCAGCTTAAAAAAGCCAAACACCCAACAGCTGGAATGTTCAACTCACAGGTTCCCTATGAAGAGTGGACCTGCTGGGGGAAGAAACTCATCAGGCTGTGTAATAAGGAATGTGGGACAACAGTGCCAGAAGAGGGAATGTGAGGCAGGAAGAGACTCCTGTGCTGAGAACAGGTTTTCTGTCCTTGCCACTTCCACAAAACTCCTCTTGAGGTTTTTGGAGCTGCCCTCTAATTGCATCCTTTGTGTACTGGATGTTTAGCTCTGAGATCACAAACTGGGAGGAGAAGGACATCAGCTGGTCTCTAAGGGACACAAGGCAAGCAAGCAGAAAGATTCAAGCATTACAAGATTGTAGGATCAACTGCTCTCCAAAGTATCTTCAAATAAATACCATATTATTAGACATCATCAACTTTAGCATAAGGGAGGATGTATGTATGTTCTTTGTGTGGATATTGAGGCTTTTGCAATGCCTATGCTGTGGGACATGTCTGTGATAGGAAGTTGGTTTGTTAGTTGTGATGCATTCTGATCCGGCAGGGCTGAGTGGGACAGAAGAATCCCTAAGGAAATGCACTGATGGGTGTGCAGAGCAAGCTTGCAGTCCAGGTTGTAGAAACCAAGGTGTAGGATCATGCTCAGAGGGATGAAGTAAGAAAATACTGACCAGCTGCTTGTGAAGCATCTGCTGAGAGAGGCAGGAGGCTCTTTGGGGACTGTAGGAAGTGAGTGTCCAATTTAAGACTCTGCTGCAATGCATGTGCAGAGCCAGGCCAAATTCAAGCTCTACCATCATTTACAAGACAGGTGTTCCCTAACTTTTGAGTTTGCTTCTCTTAATTACTATGCAGGGTGCTTGATTGTCATGTGCTATAAACCAGCAGTTGTGAACAGGTGAAGTGGCTGTTACTGGAAATACTGGAATCTTTTCATTTTTGGCACTAAGGAGGTCTGCCAGGTCTTAATGCTGAATTCAAGTCACATGTGATGGTTGTAACTGACTGAGGATTGTGCAGATGCTTTCACTTTGTGGAAAAGGAAGACCCTTTTTTCTAGGTACTTCTTGTTTATAGTAAAAGATTTAGGTGTACTTCTTTCTCTCCTGCAGGCTTAGTTCTAAACAAAGAAAACTTCAGTCAAAAAACTTGTACAGGGCAAAGGAGCAATATAACAGTGTTCTTTCACTGTTCGCTTCCACATATCTAAGATTTGGGTCTAATTCAGGTCCAGTTCCAACAGCTCTCTTCCCATAGATAATCTGTGCTGTGATAATCAGAGAAAATATCACTGGATTTGGGCAGGCAAAAATAAATCACAGAAATTCTTTCAGCTTTCATGTACAATATATTTCAGGTGACATTGCCTGGAGCCCACACTAGCATTTTTCTAATAGAAGAGAAACACACTAGGAGACAACTCTGGAATAATCCCAGAAGTAGTATTTACTTTGGAATTCAATTACTTCTGGGGTGGGGGAGGAAAGTAATTAATTGGGATGTTATTTATGTGTTGCAGAAGAAGAGGCAGATTTTTTTCCTGCTGCTTAGGCAGTAGAGGTTTGGGTCTTTGAGCTCAGATGTGGTATTCTGTTAGCTTACCTGTTACAGCAAGAGAAGCAAACTGAGGAGTTTGGGAAAAGTTATGTGTTTCTGGAGGAAACGGTGTTGTTTTATTTTTAGCTGCATGATTAATGCTGATTTGAAGTCTTACCTATGTTATTTCTTAGGGATGATAGGCTAAAAGACAATATTCAATTCTATCTAGTTTTTCTTCAGTTGTGAAAAGCCAGTGCATATTTCCAGCATGGACTGACAGTTGCTGGCTGGTAACTTAGCATAGCTATTTTGATGACTTCTGATTTCATGAATTATTTTTTGCATGGTACCAAAATATTCGTTAGCATTAATTCCTAATATTTTACTGTGTGTTAGTAAAGTACTTTATGAATATGTTTTGTGAACATGTTCCAGAAAGCTATCTCTTTCTTGAGTTAGAGAATATTTTTCTTTTATTAATGTTTCTATTGGTAGCTAATTGCTTTCACTTTTACAAGCATAGCTCCAGTTTGTTATTGATGTTTTTTTCCTGGCTTTAGCATCCAGCTGTTTCTTTCATGACAGCTTAATCTTTGGTTTAGAGTTCTTCAGTATGGTCTACTTTCCCTTCATTACTCTAATTACAGCATCTTTGGAATCATCACTTCTCCTTTTATTAATTGACCCTCCATGGTAACCTCTCTTTTAGATAATTTAAATGATTAAGTTATTTAAGTTTCTTGCTGCAAGGCATTTTCTACTCTTGAATAATTTTTACAACTGTTACTGACCTTTGGTTTTTCAGCTGCATTTAAGCAGTGAGATATAGACATTGCAGTTCTGTGGAGTATTTAATTGTTGGTGGTCTTTATATAGGAGCAAAAACTATTTTCCCTGTATTCCCCTTACTCCTTCCCTAACATGGCTGTGGGATGGGTCCCTTTTGCTGCAGTGTCCAATTGGCTGCATCTGAATTAGGGATTTATCTGCTCTGACCCTCACACCTCTCATGCACGGTTCGGAGACTCGGTCCATGTTGTTTTCTAGACTGAGGTGTTACTCTGCAGAGCCAGTAGCTGGGATGTGAGATGAATGATAGCTCCACTGGATAGCTTTGTCTTTTGCCATAGGAAAGTCTGGAAAAAAAACCAAATCTATGCTTGTCTCTTTATGATAAAGCCAATGTCTGAGAGAGTTGGAAGATCTTGTGTGATTAGATTTTAAAGTACTGTTTCTATTCTGGAATTAATTTGAGAATACTTCGCATTATGTAGATAACACTGCTGTAAATGCTGTGGGATGTGCACCAAAGGATCGTAAAGCTCATCTAATAAAAAGCACCAAAGCATTTTGCAGTGTTCAAAGCCTGGCCAGCCTGCTTTCTGCCGGGGAATATCGGATGTTTTTCTCTTTCAAGTTGTTGGATTTAAATCCTCCAGGCACGTCCTAATCAATGCCTGGCGTATAAAATTAGCCGATGCTCTTAACTGCAGCGTGGCACTTACAGTGAGAGGGGTGCTGTGTGTTTAAAGGCTTTGCTGGAATAACTCCTGTGTCTCCTGTACTCAGCAAGTCCCCTTTCCTTCCTGAGCAGGACACGAGGGAGCTTGCAGACGCCAGCCAAGATGAACATGGTGAAGCGGATCATGGGCCGGCCCCGGCAGGAGGAGTGCAGCCCCCAGGACAACGCGCTGGGCCTGATGCACCTGCGGCGCCTCTTCACGGAGCTCTGCCACCCCCCGCGGCACATGACCCAGAAAGAGCAGGAGGAAAAGCTTTACATGATGCTACCAGTGTTCAACAGGGTGAGCCAGGCCATCTGCAAGAAGTGTTGTCTTTATTTGGATTGTCTGCTCGTATTTGGTGTTCCCAAGAACTTTTGGTTCTAGAAAAAGAGGTTTTCTCCCATTGGCATCCTTTCAATTTTCCCCTCACACAGGATTAACTTCCCTTTGGAGATTTCTTATCACTTTTTCTCAAGTGCAATCCACAGATGCGTGTAGACTGACAGCTTTTCTGCTGTGCTCACTGCTATTACAATCATCTGATTTCCAGCCTAAACATTGGGAGCAAGTTTATGCTCACCTTTTTTTTTGTGTGACAGCAGTGTCCTTGAGTCTAAATAACTTTCTCCCTTCTTTGCATTTATTGTACTGATGCATATTTAGAGATAGCAATCATAATATGTCCTGTCAAGTTGGTTTTTCTAGGCTACATGAGCTCAACAGTTTTAATTTCTCATGTGATATATTCTCTATGTTCTTATCACCTTTATAGGTCTTTTTCTATGTATTGAGTCTGAATCCCCTTTTGTGGACAAGATTTTGAACAAGCAATCTGTAGGGAAGGTATAATAGCCACTTCTACAGTGGCATTCATATTTCCACATGAGTACTCTCTTGTACTCAGGCACTGAGATTTTGTTTGGAGGCAGAACTATGGCAACTGTCACTGGAATTATTAAGAACTAAATCCTCCTGATATCTTATATCACTCAGTTACTCTGCCAGGTTATTGTGAATAATAATTTTGGTAGTTTTGAAAGCAGATATAGCTTTATTTTTTTTTTTTTCTTCCCTGCTGTGTGCATTTACTCCTTACTTCTTCTTGGGTGATGGATTTGTGCTTGTATATGCTCCCCCAGAGAGCTGGAATAATCCAAAAACTTAGAGGATGTTTAGTTGAAAGTATGGCTTATGAAGGTGTTAGACACTGAGCTGCTGCATGCTTGTGCTGGTTTTGCTGGGGTAGAGTTAATTTTCTTTATAGTAGCTGGTGTGAGCTGTGTTTTGGATTTGTGCTGGAAATTTTGCTGATAATATAGGGATGTTTTAGTTATTGCTGAGCATTGCTTACACAGAGGCAAGGGCTTTCTGTTCCTCACCCCACTCCACCAGAGAAGAGGCTGAGAGTGCAAATGGAACTGGAAGGAGACACAGTGACCTCAGCTGACCCAGTGGATATCCCTTACATAAGATGTCAGGCCCAGCCTATAGAACAGGAGGAGGAAGGGGAAGGAGGTGGAGGGATGTTTCAAGTGGTTCATCTTCCCAAGTCACTCCATAATGGGTCCCTGCTCTCCTTGAGAAGGCTGGGCACCTGCTTGCCCATGGAAAGCAGTGAATGAATTGCTTGTTTTGCTTTGCTTGCATGGCTTTTGCTTTCCCTGTTAAACTGTCTTTATCTCAACTCATGAGTTTTCTGCCTTTCACCCTGCTGTTTCTCTGCCCTGTTCCACCTGAGAGCAGTGAGCCAGTGTGGTGCTTAGCTGCCAGTTGAGGTTAAACTACAACAGTGCTGTGTAGAAAAAATAATCCTGGTCAAGACCTAGTATTACTAGGATTTTCAGTCTACTAGGTAGTGTGCTTTAGTGGATGGATCACTAGAATGCCATGCTTTTGCCCTAGGCCTTATTTCTACTGGTAACCTGTTGTGTGAGTTTGGGAGAAGTAAGCTCAGTTCATATGCCTCCTCTTTAATTTATCTGCTTGGATTATATGCCCTTTAGTTATGGACTTTCTTGATTTGTTTTTACAAATTAGCACTGTAGGATCTTAATCTTGCCTTGAGCCCATGAAGGTTATTTTGATGCAGTTATGCTTGGAAATCTCCCTCTGGTGGTTACATGAGGCTGATGCTTCTGGAAAGTAAAATTCCCCCACCTGAGCTTCTTCAGCACTTAACTGATCTGCAGGTGGAAAAGAAATTTCATAGCCTTTGTGGTAACTGGCAGAAACATTATATCTATAGAAGTTGCAGTTGGTGATATTACTGGGTTTAAGTAAAACTAGCATAGCAATGCATGTACAGCAGTCTAAGGAAAGACTTAGATTAGACTTCTGAGATAAAAAAAAGTTCAGTTTTAATTTCTCCACTGTTTCTGACTTTTCTGTTTCCTGTTTTCTTTTTTAATGTACTTCTTCCCTCTCCCTTTATGCAAACTTGCTGGCTTTGTCCTAATTCTCAGCTCCTCCTCTGGACATTGCTGAAGCTTAGTTGAAGCCACTTTGTGTCTTTGCACCACTTGTTCTAACTGTCCTTCATTCAGCTCATGTGCTGAAGCATTCTGAAAACTAAATCAGTAGCCCCAAGTTTTCTTTTTATTTCATCAAAGTCAGCTTGTCTTAACTAATCTCAGGTACCATTTATATTCTTGAAGAGATTGATGGTTTTTGTGATTTCCATATGTGTGAATGCATCTTGGCTATGCTTTTCCTCAGTTTTCCCCTTTTTTATAGTAGCTTTTCCTTCCCCAGGTTCCCCATGTCTCTTTTCTAGACTTTTGGAGATATATATGTATATATATATGTATATATACACACACACATACCCTTTTTCTATACTCTTTTGGATATGTGCAGAATCCATCTAGTTTTGTTTATGTGCTCTTTTCTCTGAGTCCTAGAGACTCTTTTGTACCCTTCTTTACTGAACTGAACTTGATGCTGAAGGTACATTCCCACATGTTTGCCAGATGTTTTGTTTTTCGGTCTTACTTCTGGTTGTTTCCTTCCTCTTTCCTCTTCTCCCCTGCTCAGTTTACTTGTTTAGTTTTAACATCACTGTCCTCACTGTCCTCAAGCTCTACCTGCTTTGAACTTGTGAGCTTCTTGGAGCTGTCCTTTGTGCCACAAATACAGGCTGTTGCCAGATGTTGTCACTTCAGTTTTCAATCTCTAAAATCTGGATCATAGCTTGTCATATTGAGGAAAGCAGGTATTGTTTCTGTTCTTTCACTTCCTTTCTTGATAACTATTATCAGTCAACTCTGAACTGGGATAGTGTAACCCAAACAAAATTGATTTTTCTTGATCAGGCAAGTCTCATCCTATCTCTGTTATAGGGAGACATTTCCCCTGTATTTCATGTAAAGGCATTCTTCTTTTCCTATATTCAAGAGGCTGAGCAGTTGTGATGCCATCTATTTCATTTTTTGCAGTTTACTCTTTACCTCTTACTTCTAGATTCCTGGTTAATGCCACCTTCTTCTTTTGCTGTTCACATACAGAGTCTGCTGTGGCTTCCTTGGCTTATCTAGTTTTATGTCTTCTGGAGTGTCAACTCTTGATGGTACAGCCTCTTTTGGAACAATCCTGCTAGCTGAGTAACTCTGCAGGTCACAGCAAGACAAACTGATTGGAATAAAAAATAGTACAAGAAAAAAAAAATCTCATTTTCTAAAGAGTCTTGGAAGAGATTTTCAGTGGCAGATACGGTAAATCTTGGTTCACTCTAAAATTCTGCCACAACTCTCTGAGAAGAAGGGACACTTTTGCTGTCAGGAAACACTAAAACATTATTAGAAGTTCCTTTCTAAAATTGTTCTTGTTTCTCAAGCATAATCCTTAGCTGCAGATACTTTAAGTCATCAGTTAATATCTTCATTCAAATTCAGACTCTGAATCCATCCATCAGTTACTTTGCATGGTTATCTTTATTCTGTTGAAGATTTTTAAGTGTGATTGAGTACTGTTTCTGTTACTGCCTTAAGCAAAAATTATGAGAACAGAATACAGGTGACCTTGTCCCTGGTAAGTACCAGCTGTGTTAATTACCCAGTACAGCCTCTCCCCTGACGAGTCACAGCCATATCCAATAAAGATAAGTGTAGGAAAAGGGAGTGGGTGAGCTGGTCAGGGGAAATCATGAATGGGAGAGGATGTAGAAGCAGGATCCTGGGCAGAGAGAATCCCTGCAGTGAGGTCAGTGTGGGTGTGCAGTCAGAGCTGTTGTTGGAACCTGCAGTCACAGCCTGGCTGGGTAAAAGCTGCAGTCAGAGGCTGCAAACTGATCCCTGCAGTCAGAGCTCAGCAGGGAATACCCAGCAGTCAGAGGCTGCCAGGGAAACCTCCAGCAGGAGCTGCTGCAGCCAGAGTCAGGGAACGGTTGGGGTCAGGATGGCTGAGCTGTGCAGAGGAATAAACCAGGGCCCTTTTCATGCTGTTTTTAACAAGAAGTCTGTGTCTGGGTTCATTTCTAACAAGAGGGCTGCTGCAACAATGGTGTATCACAAAAGCATTTTCTGTTACAAGATTGGGATGTCTGTGTTAGGAGGAGAAACTCCAAACTAATTTTGAAGCTCAGATCAAAACTTTTGTGCCATCCCTTAATGTGTAGTCCAGAATGTCCCCTGGTGACCTGTTGGAAGTGGGAGCTGCATTTGTTTGGCTGGAATAAGTATGTGTGTATGTGCACAAAATGCAGGAAGGAGTCCTGGGAGAAGCATTTTTGCTGAGTGCAGAGATCCAGAGTGAAGAAGGTAATTCTGTTTCCCAGAGGTATCCAAGTGGCCAGCAGCAGGCAGCCAGTGAAATAACCAGCATTTCCAGGAGCTCTTTGGAGGCTGTCTTGCTTAGCTGTGGGATTGAGTTTTTTCCTTTCATCAGAGATATCTCAAGTTTTATGTGAAATGCAGCTTCATTTCCTT
>WEIU01021638.1:75794-206652 GCA_013389925.1 Aegithalos caudatus | reverse complement strand
TTTATTTTGAGGATTATTTATCAGTAAATTCAGCAGAGCTAAAACATTCTCAGGTTTGGTTTATAGATAGAGCATGTCTCAAACCTGCTGTGGATAAAACCATCTTGCTAGTTCTGGCAATGAGTGGGTTTACAGACCATTTATTTTTCTTCATTGTTCAGGGAGGCTTAGGAAATGATGAATCACATAGAAATGAAAATGGTGCATAATTATCAAAAGATTGGCCCCGTGAAAGAGTACTCAAAAGGCTCCTTTCAGAGTTCAGTGAGTTTGTGGAAGCACTGCTCTACCAATGTGGTGGTAACACTTGTGCAGTATGTGAGCAAAGTGGATGGAATGATGAAGAGGCTGGTTCTGAATAAGTGGTACATTGTTACATTATCTTGAAAGAGCCTTGCTTTTATTAAAAAGATGATACACTGCTAAAATGTCTAACATCCTGTTCCTGGTTTTTGTTACCACTTTCAGTCAAAGGGTATACAAATATGCCATAGAGATGCTTACTCTACATAGTGCACATTTAGTTATGGGGCAACTAATTAAAATCCACTTGACCTCGGTTAACCTGTAAGTTTGAGTTCTCTGCATTTCCTGGGAACTGCTGACAAATCTGAGCAAGCTCAGGACAGGTAACAGGGCCAATGGTTTTTCCTCTTCAATTGGTCTTGGTGAAAGAGCTTTAAACAATTAGTGATGGCAAGATGATAATGTACACTCTGGTCTAGATAATCTTGCTTATGTCATGTGAACATGCCAACCTCAGGGCCCTCTTTCCTTCTTACAGCCTTGTGGAAGTTAGGGATCTTGGATGAATTGGGAGCTGATGCAGACAACTGCAAAAGGAGGCCTTTTGAAATATTTAGGGAAACTTGGATTGTACTAGGCATGTTGTGTAGTCTGTAATTCAAATGAGGGATGTTTTTCTTGGTCTGCAGAAAACAGTTGTCTGTCTGCCTGTAGTGTCTGGTCTCCCATTTCCTTGCTTTAATGATAATGGTGGTTGAAATTTTCAGTATGAGAAATACTTATGCCTTTAGTGAAAACTATTTTTATTTTGAGGAAACTGAGTGTTCCATTTCAATGTTGTATTTCTGGCTCCATTTCATCATGACTTTGCAATGCAAGTAGACAGGAAAAATATTTTTGGCTGTTTTGTGATGTGCCAGAGCAACTAATACTAAGGGAGGTAAGAAGTCAAACTTTGAAAAAGGTTATTCTTCCTTCTGTCTCTTAAGTCTTCTTCAGTGACTTAGGGGTTCCAAGGTTAGCTGGCACCACAATTGCCTTGCATCCCTGTTGGCTGTAATCATGGATTTCACTGGATGTCCCTGGACTTGAGCACAGCCTCAGCCAAGTATGTCAGCAGCTCAGCTGTAATAGGATAACTGGGTCACCCAGAGAAAGGAGACAGGGGTGAAGCAGCTGTTGAGTCCAAATCAGCTGTACTGTTGTAGAGCATCAGCCCCCCTCTGGGAGGCCAGCATAACCTGTTGAACTTAAGTTTTGCTAGAAAAATACTGTCATCTTTTATGCTCATCAGGGACACTCCTGAAGGTTAAATAAATATCTGTGAGAGGGAAAAATTTAAACAAGCAGAGACTGTTCAGGTGTTGAGCAGGCTGTTCTGTTTCTTCAGCACCAACACAAGTGATGATAGCATAATTTGGATTGCATGCTTGGTTTGGTGATGATTATCGTGGTTTTATTGTGACCATTATAGTGCAAGTTTTACATTGGAAATGTGCCTAAGACTCCTTTCTTGTGCAATCTTCAATAAAGAGTAAATTACTGCAGCAACTAGCTAATCCATTTTGAGATAATGTGTTCCACAGCTTAGTGCAATACCACAGAGTTAACACATTTCTCCCTGTTATATGTGATCTAATACATTATTTAATAACAAAATCAATGCTTAATCATTAAGAATAAGTTATTAGAATTAGGTGACAGTTTATAATAAAAGGCCTGCTGTTGTGTTCAGGAGGATCTCAGAAGAAGAGAGTAAGTCCTTGGGATATCAGTAATATAGGAGGCTTCCTGGTATTGTCAGTTTATTGAGGAAGGATGTAACAGGGCAGTTCTGAGTCTTAGTTCTTTTAAAAGACTTAACACGTGTAATTCTAATTAGGTAGTAAAGGAGTTGATCTTAAAAACAGAAGTCCTGTTGGAGAATTTGGTCTGGTACCTGTTCTTTACTCCATTAAGTGCAATCTCAGTCTTTTGGGGGTTCTACAGGGTTTTCGTCTTGCAAGAAAATGTACAACTCTCTTTTCCCCTCCATTCATCACATTTTACCTCCCTGGATGAGGTCTGAATTCCAATTCTAAACATATCTTAGAGCATACACTGTGCAAGCCAGTGCAGTGATGACTGCTGCAGGATGAGTGAAAGAAAAACTTTAATGTCTTTAGGAATACTTCTTCACAAAGAAACAGGGTAGTTTGTAGTGATCCTTGTAAACTGAATGATTTTAATGCATCTGTTTTTCTCTTGGTTTAGGTGTTTGGAAATGCTCCTCCAAGTACAATGACAGAGAAATTTTCTGACCTCCTGCAGTTTACTACTCAAGTGTCACGGTTGATGGTGACTGAAATTCGACGGAGAGCATCAAATAAATCCACAGGTATTGCATGGGGCACAAGGGTGGCCTTTTCCACATCTGTGCATCGTGGTTTTCAGATCAGTCAAAATACCATGAGCTGCCATTCACAGCAACTGTGCAGGCTCAGAAATGGAATTTTTAGCAAGGAAAATGTGTTGTCTTTTGCTCCTTTGGTCTGAGAGAGAGAGGAGGAGGAAGAGGTTAGATGTTTCCTGCCTGGGTTATGGAGAAAACTGAGTTCCACAGAATTCCAACAGATGAGAGAGAGAGGAGTGAACTGAGTTGCATGACCTACTAGGAGAAGGAGGCCAAGAACATGGATGTGAACAGCTGCTGTATCTTGCCTGAGGTGCCTGTTGGTGGTGTGGTGTGTCACTGGGATATGTTAACATTCCAAAACTATGCATTTTAAATTAGCTGCTGGTCAGGAAGCTAATAAGATGTGAAAGTACAGCAATTCCCACATTAGGACCAACACTGCCAACCCTAGAAAAATGTCAGTGGACTCCTCTTCTTCTCTGATTATTAAATGTCAGGGTGAGATTTGGTTCTGTTGACTCCTGAATGTATCAGAACATGATCTTGTACTGGCATTTGCATAACTGAGGACAATGCACCAAGAGGTGCATTTCATTAGTTTTCCTCTTAGACTTCCTTTTCTGAAGAGGAGTGCTTCCAAGAAGTATCAAGTCTTTGCCTACTAGATAATTTTAAGATCTGTGCTGTTCTCAGTTTGAATTTGGTGGTAAATGAGGACTGGAAAAGGCTGTGTAAATTATTGTGCAGGAAGTCAGGAGTCACAAACTGTGCCAATTACAATATATTTCCATTTTAAGTAGAGTGACTAACAGTGAAACATTCCAGATGGCTAAACAGATATCATAGACAAAACCTGTTCTCTATGGGTAAACAGGCTCAAAATGTCTTTTCTTTGAGTATTGGGGGAAATAAATGTCCAACAGCCGTGCTGGCAGAACGGAGGTGTTCACTTGACCTTTTTTCCCAGGGAACATCTGTTATGCCTGCTAGTCAGTAGGATTCTGCTGGGAAAAAACATTTTTGTGTGTTTATTACTTCAGCCATAGCTCTACTTGTTCTCCAAGATAATCCAGTTCTTAAAACAAGTCAGAGGTAGATTTCTGTTGATGGTGGTGGTTTGGGGTTTTTTTGTGTTCTCCACCTCACATAGAAACTTGCCCACAATGACTAAAAGGACAGTTTGGTGCTGTCTAAGCTTTAATGTAGTGAATACCAATGTTTCTGTTAAAACAGAAAGCAGTCATTTTTCCTCTGCTATTAGGATTGCTGTTACTCTGGTCAGTAATCCCTTTTTAGACCTCAAGAAAGCCTAATTGGGTCTATGTTCTGCAATTGCATTGTGATTCCTGGTAGGACCAGTGAGTTCCAGTTTCCTCTTCAGAAATAACCAATTAACAAGCTGTTAAAACTCAATTTGTAGACTTCTTTGTTAAAATGATTAGAGCTAGATACAATTCCTGTGAGGCTGATTTAAAAAAAGAGAAATTGCTGACTTTTTAGAATATGTTTTATGTTAAAGACATCATACTGTCTGTGGATTGTGAAGACTCTTGCATATATTTTTAAAAACTTCTATTTTTTTTGTGTCTCAAACAAAAAGGTATAACATAACTTAATAGTTGTTGACAGATAATTATATCTCCTAGCATGTTGTTAAAAGAAAAAATAATCAGTAACAGCCACATGCAGGAAATGTGTCTGGTAATACACAAGTGCAACTTCCTGATGGTGTGAAGTGCTCCATGTAAACCAACAAAATAGCTGAGCCTGTGTTAGAGACAAGATTTTCACACAATCAAGTCAACTTTTGATAGTTAACTACAGGGAAGAAATTTTGCAGGAACTTGATTTCTACAAACATGTTGGCAGTATTTTACAGTGGGCAATGTGGTATGGTTAAATCTTGCCTGGCAGGAATTGTATCTAGCNTTTTTTGTTGTTGTTTGGTTTTTTTTTTTTCTCTGCTTTTTCTTTTTTTTTTTTTTCCTACTCCATCTGATAATGGAACACAGGGCAATTATTTTCATCAGGCCTTGGAATATTTATGCTAATAGCTGTGTAAGTAATGCCTGCCATGGTGTAGGCATATCTCAGTTATTCTTGGCAGACTGTAGTAGTTTTCTCAGAACAGTGTTTTGTGATTCCGTAGTAACTGTGCCAGCACCCTGTCCTAAGCGGGCTCTGAACATTGCCATTGTACTTCTGTGTTCAGCTACAGTTTCAGCTGCCTTATTATAGTAAGAAAAATCTGAAAAAGCAATTAAATCTGAGTTAAATTATCCTGCAGGTCCCAGTCTTTGCTGTACAACAGTTAGGATTTTCAGGTGACAGCGGTAACTGTTTGTGAGGATTAGTGAATAGTTTCTCTTGCCATGGAGTACCTAGTCTGTTTAAAAGATGGTGGGGTCATGGTTAGATAGGTCTATATACCTGAGATTTTTAGATTCCTCATTTGCTACAGCTAAGTCCAATTTTGTCTCTGAATTGATCAAAAAGTTGTGGTAGTACTATGTAAAATGTGTTTAAACATCTGTTTCTGGTGTAGTCTCAGTTCTGAAATGAACCTTTGTTTTGGGAGCAAATACATTTGGCTCAGAGCTGAAAAAGACTTCTGAAAAAAGGGACAGGGACATCTGAAATTTGATAGAACCAGTGTGGCTACTAATGGCTACTTTGGCTAGAGAGGAAGCAACACTTTTGTTTAAAGTATTTTTCTAAAGACATGGATGCAGTTGGTGGTTCTGTGATTTTGCATACATTCCAAGAGCATATCTTTAAGCTGAAGTTGCTGAGGAAGGAATTGGAGAATATTGTGGGTTGGAAGGAAGCCAGAAGGATTGTGGAGTCCAGCTCTGAAGTCAGTGGCCCCTACATGAACTGAACCCACAGCCCCTTGGTGTTCTTAGCACCAGGCTCTAACCAACACCTCCCTTTCTCTCTGAACAGCTTCTCTTACTTCATCACTTGAGGGTGTGCAAACCTGTGATTTGGTACCTGGTAGTGGTTATTTCATTTTTACTGAAATGGGTTTCTAACTCAGTCCTCTCCAGTGTCTGCATCTCGAGCACACCAAATGACATCCAGTCAGGGCCCCTTACTTAATGCAGTGACATTTATCCCAGGGAGATTGAGAATGATTCCCTAAGCTATGGGCAGTCCTGCTACCTGGAAAGTAGACAGGATATGAATAAGTGGTTGCAAGCACAGGTGAAACTGAGGAAGGATAAAAAACTGAACAATGAGAAAGCAAAGTGGTACATCATAGGTCTGGAACTTTTTAGCCTCTTTTCAAAGACAATTTCAAAAGTTTGTTTGGCTTCTTATGATTTTATTTGACTAGTTAGTGTACATCACTGTTTTGTGTATATTTTAATTTCAGTTGTGTCTATTAATTTCAGTCAGTTTTTCATTTCATATTTACAACATTTTCTATTTGTATTTGTTTCAATATTTATGATAGAATGCTAAATTTATTTTTACTGTACTGTTAGGCTGTTCAGCTAATCCTTCCCACCTCCAGCACTTTCAGTTGTTGTTTCTACCCTCTGAATGTCATAGTGATTTTGTCTTTTTTAAAGGGTTATTTTGGGGGGGAAGAAGGGGTGTGTTGCTTTGTTTTCAGTTTGGGGTTTTTTTCACCCTCCTTTTTAGTTTCTTGGAGGCTTTTTTCTTTGGTTTTATGAGTTTTTTTAGTTTGTGGGTTTTCATGGGGGAGGGTTTCTAGCCCCAGTTTCTTTCTTCTCATCTTAATTTCACGGATCTACTCAAACTGTTTCACCACTGAAAATGCTTTTAACCTCTTCAGGCATTTTTCTAGTAGATCTGCTGAAAGACTATCATTATCTCATCTTCAAACCATTTTGGGAGATCAAGCTGATAAACATTTATCATCATTGCAGAAAACCACATCAGTGGTTTGTATTTAGCCTCTGACAATGCCTACCTTTATTCTTTTTAAAGTTCCATTGATCTGCAAACACTCTTTTTATTGCTGGTTTTTTTGCAGTTTATCTCTGTCACATCAGCAGAACTAATTTTATGTTTATCCTCAACCCACAGAAGATAGTATAATTTGTTTAAATGCATCTTGCATTTGTGTGAATTACAGATGGTAGTTGAAGGAATCATCTGCTACAGAGATGCCTTTCAGGCTCCTCCCCTAATAAAGTCTGAAGTTTTCCTGGTAGGGAGAATCTTTGTCAATAAAATAAGTTCACTTAGGGGCTGCTTTCAGACTTTTTTGTTATGTTAACTTTTCTTCTGCTGAGAAGAGACTGTTGGAAATGACTTCACATGCTGGGATTGCACATCTTGGTTTTTTCATTACATATGTATGTTTTTCCTGTTCTGTGGGGGAATTTGCTTTACAAGGTGATTCTGGTTTGTGTTTATTGAAACTGCTGTGAAAGGGAAAAAAAATGTGTCCTGTCAGCTACTGTTCATCAGGAGCCAGTTCTGATCAACAACTCCTGTATCTTACTACTTTTGGTCAACTTTTTTCTGTTTACTTTTGGTACTTTCTACCAGATCTTATGCAAGGCAAGTGTATTGCAATATAGAGCCTTTCCAAGAGATCCTAGAAAGCCTGTTCTTTAATCATTTGCATTAATGAGGCTAAAAGCTGGCACAGTTGAGCTGTTTTATCTTTGGATGAGCAGTCCTCCATTTCTGCACACTGCAAAGGCATCAGCCACTTCACATCTACCACGTGTGATGACAGCCCAGCTCCGCTCCTGGTGATGGAAGGCAGACTTTGTGCCATCACGTTTTTATTTGGGTTGATACTTCTCTCTTTCTCTCTAGGTAGTTGGAATTATTTGTACTCTGTAACTTTAGGCACCTGACTATGTCATCAGGCATTTCTCAAAAGTAGCAGAGACTTGTAGAAGGCTCTGTTAGAGAAGGGATCCCTGAACTTCAGTTTCACCTTCACCACCCCAACACACTCATCCATACTTTTTACTGCACCTCCCTGCCACCCTTGGCACATGCACAGATAGATTTTTCACTAATATTCTCCTTCAGAATAAGCTGTACAGAAGTCTGATGCTATTACATCATGTTTATAATACTAGACCATCTAACTAAAAGCTTCTTGTACTGAATTTACCCTTAGTGCTATTGCTATAGACAACAACATTGCTTGTGGTGCTTGTAGGACTGATTTTTGCTACTCATCTGAATGAGTCTAATCCCTAATGCTCGCTGCCTGTTGGTTTTCTGAAGTCCAGGGTACAATGCACCTCTTACATGTGAAACACATTTTGTTGTTTGAGTCTATCAATCCTCTATCCCATATATACTGAATCCATGCTGGAAAATCTGACTCCTGTGTATTAACCTTGTAACCTCATAATCATGGTCATACTCATGCATACTGTGCATGCTTGCACAGTTGTCACAGTAGGTTTATTTACCTATTATTTTATAGGTTTTTCTCTTTGCCTTTTTGCTGTTTTCACTAGTTAGCATATCCTGCTCCTGAATTGGCTTTCTTCTGCAGCAGAAGTTGAAGGGCTAAGGACATCTGAGTGAGGCATATAGAGGATGTTATATTAAATGATGACTTGGGCACTTGAAAATCTGGGGAAAAGGACAAGGAATAAATTAAGACTAATGCTGATGATAGAAGTTAATCTTAAATGATAGCGCTATCAAATTTGCTCAGAGCAGATGACAAGAGAACGTCTTCCAGCACTTAAAATGCTGTCTGTGTTTTAGGTAGTGCTTAATTAAGAGTGACAGTTTTGAAACTGCTATTTATAGTGTTCCATTGCTATGCCAGGATGCCAGCAGCATTGCAACTTCTTGAGGAGCATGGGCTTAACCCCTGAATTAACTTTCAAAGATGACTGAATGAGCTCTTGTTCCACAGGTGGCTTTGGAGGCTGTGCCCAAAGGAGGCTGTGCACACCCAGGGTGGTACCAGTCTTGCAGGCAGAGACTGATTGACCAGCTCTGTCTCTGGTGGCCTAGAAAGAGAACCACACCTCATGCTGGGCTGCTGGGGCACTGTCCTTGTGGCAGTAGTGCATGCTTTAGACATGCTTAGCTCTCAGAATTGAGGAAAAATGGCTTTTGTCAGGAATTCTGGCATTTTGCCTATGCCTTACTATAGGAAATGCAACTGTTTCATGGCTGGTGTGCTTTCCAAGTTGGCCTGTTCATATACCCAACCACCTGACTAGTGCTTTGCACTGATAGTTTCAGGTCAGCATGCTGGGAAATTCCTATTTGTCTTTGTGTGAGTTTTATAAATTGCCTTACCTTTCACCTTGGTATCTCAAGCTTTATCTTACTCTCATGGAGGGAAGTGGTAGCGGCCTGTACTTACTTTAGCACCAGAATTGGAAAAGCCAATGGTTTATACAAAAGTCTGTTATGGGAAAATGTCTGCCAGACAAAACCATGAGAGAAGAGCCATTGCACAAATGAACCAAACCTGCAGAGCTTACAGTGTGATGCTTCAGAAAGTGATCTCCTCAATGTATTTGATACCACAAGTTTGATAAGTGCTTTGCCACATGAAATATGCTGCCTTTCAAATAAACTCCTTCCCAGGTGTGTGCTGAGGAATCTTAACAGTAGATGAAGCAAACAAGCCAATATTAAAATTGGATATTTCTTCAGTTGCAGATTTATTCCACCATTAGTAATTCCTTTGTAATTTCTTTTTTATGTGATATTATTCTCCTTCCTGTTCTGTCCTAGTTGACACTAAAAGCACAGGGGATGATTGATACACAGTTATTAATGAAAAATGTTTTTAGATGTCTCTTAAAGGTAATGGGCAGACATCACAACTGGCATTATAGACTTCTTACATAAGTGTGTATTCAGGCAGCAGTGAAATAGGGTTGCATTTTCTCTTGATTTATTTATTGGGGCTGATAACTTGTTCACTAGGCTGGAGTATTTGTCTTTGGCTCTGACTGATATGGAATAGCATCCAGAAGTGGTTCTCGATCATAAAAATTATCCATAAGCTGTTACTGTTTTCATTCTCAAAAAACGTAGGATGGGGATGTGGTAGTTGCTGATCATAGTCTTAATGTTACTTTTTTCCCTGTTTTTTTTATTCCTTTTGTTTTCAGCACCTCTCCTTCCCTACAATCCCCATTATCCTCCATAGTATTGTTTCAGTGCAGTGCTTTTTTTCAGAAACTTCCATGGAGGCCCCTAATTGATGGTGACTTGATGTCTTTGGAAAAAGTATATTGTATTTGATAAAGCAAAACTACCCAAACAAAAGTTGCTGCAGGTTACTGAAATCTGTCTGCTGTTCAAAGGATGATGTGTGACCAAAGAATGTACTTTTTGCAGCCTTGCCAGGGTCAAAGCCCAGTGTGTGTAAGACTGGAATGTGTGTCTGGAAAGCATAGGCCCAAGCCTGGTCCTTTTTTCAAGTAGTGCTGTAAAGGTCAATTTATGCTCAGTGCTTGGGGCTGCTGGGAGGATATGTTCCCTTCTGCAGACTGAATTCTTACTGCTTTTTTTCTTTTTACTGCCTCCTACAGAGGCTGCAAGTCGTGCCATAGTCCAGTTTTTGGAGGTCAATCAAAGTGAAGAAGCAAGTAGAGGTTGGATGCTGCTCACCACAATCAATTTACTAGCTTCATCAGGACAGGTTAGTCTGAAACAGCAACGCTAAAAATAAATTATTATTGGTGGTGGGAATTATTATTATGGGTGGAAGAGACAAAAGCAATAATAAAATTAACTGCATGAACACTCACTAAAAGATGTAACTCTATTCTGCTTTTCTGTGTTAAGATCCTCTTTCTCTTATACTGCCACAGAACTTCTGCTTTAGCTCCTTGCGGTTTCAGTTGCCTGAAAAAAAAATAGTTTTAAGACTTTAATTTATAATGTTCTTTTGAATAATGGATGCAACTTTTATTGCTGCCCAAAGGCTTCTCTTGCATGCTGCTGCTTAGTGCCCCATGAGATGCGTGGCACATAGAGCACCTGAATAGTTCAGACCTTGAACTTTGCACACCTCGCTGGAGGAGGGCCACAGCAGTTGCAAAAAGCAAGGCCAGCAGCAGTGATGAGTGGGTGGTAGTGAATCATTCCTGCCTCTGCTCCTGGTGCTGCCCTCCATCAGGGAGCTGTCTCTGGGAGTATACTGGACAGCTGTGTGGTTTGTTATTTCTGCTCTAATCTGCCTTCGTAATTCAGCACATCATCTCATCTCTGTTTTAGTGTGTCACCAGCCTCCACGCCAATTTGTCTTTTCTTCCCACTGATGCTTTCGTATTTTCTACTGCCTTGCTTCTTACTGCTCCTTACACCTTCCTGCCAAGTAGGAGCATAAATTGAACAGTCCTCCTCCCACTCCCATTTCTCCAGCTACAAAGAACTGATAGCTGATGAGGGCTTGGCTGAAGGTCTTGTAATTAACTTGTTAACTTCTGTTGGCAGAGACTGACAGGTTTTGTTTCTGTCCTGTGCAATGACTGCTCTAAACTGTGGCTGTGAGGTGCTGTTGTCAAGTAAATAAATCACCTTACTTTTAAAATTAGTGTTTGTATCAAGAATAGATGGTGGCTGTGTCAACATCTCACGAAAGGTGTGAGAAAGAAACCACCAGCATTTCAATCAACTGCATTATTATTTATGTTTTGAATATATAATATGCTGAACTGGGTTTTTTTTTTGCTGTTTTCTTCTTCCTCAGAAAACTGTGGACTGCATGACTACAATGTCAGTGCCTTCCACACTTGTTAAATGTCTATATCTGTTTTTTGACCTTCCACACGTGCCTGAGGTAGTTGGAGGAGCACAGAATGAACTACCTCTCGCAGAGCGCCGAGCGCTACTACAGAAAGTCTTTGTACAGGTAAGGAAGGTAAAAGAGGTCAGGGAATTTGCAAGAGGAAAGAAAATACTTCATTTATTGAGCAAATTCTAGCAACTTTTCACTTGGGCCAGGTTTTACTCTACCTTGATTCTTAAAAAGTGATGGCTAAGAGAGAGGTGGGTTTTCCTGAAAGCACAGTTGAGGTTAAATTTCCACTCCTCCTCTCGTTTTTGTCTTTGACAAATACCTCCTGCACAGAAATGCATGCAGCTCTTCTGCACAGATACTTAAAAGAAGCAACATGTGGGCTGCTATTCTGTTTTCATCTAACTGGTCCTAGCTCTTGTCATCTTTGGCTGTTACTGATTGAAATAGATGTAGTAAAAAACATTAGTATTGATGATAAAGCAGTACTCTCAAATGAACTAACTGGAATGGCTGAGGTTTCAGAGCTCCCCCTCCAGTTGCAGACAACCTCCCTCCAGTTTTCCCTCCCTCCAGAGAGGGAGCCTGGGTTTTTCCTACAAAAGATGAGACATCCTCAAAACATGCAGAAAAGGGAGTATGACATAGTAGCTTCACTTGTATTGGCTGCATTTTGTCTTGGTTTTAGTAATTAGGAAATTCAGATCCAGGTGCCAGTTATTCAGGTAGGTCTGCAGTTTTGCTGTAGCCTTTCCTGACAAACTTAATTTTTTACCAAGATGTTATGGTTGCTGCTCTGCCAACAACCCATCAATAGCCTTCTTCCTGCACTAGGAAGGGATATAGCAGTTTGCCTCACAGAGCTTCTCCCCTCAGAGCAGAATTTAGACCTGCAAATTAGGCAACTGGCAGATTCTGCAAGAATGGAATATCCTGGCATCCATGCAAATATGCTGTGTCAGCCTAAGAGATTTAAGCTCTGCTTCCAGTCTTCTGGTAAGCATTTTAAACTGAACTGGGACCTGTATCAACTGTGTTTCAAATAACCTTGTCTTATGTTCAAAGTGCAGAAACACACCAAGGAAAACAGCACATTATCTTTTTTTAATGTGTTTCCTTAATGGAAGAATGTTTCACCTTTTGCTAAGTCTAGGCAAAATTAGCAATGATAACAGGATTAATGCTAATTTTTCAATGACTTTCTGTTCCAGATCCTAGTAAAATTGTGCAGTTTTGTGTCCCCGGCGGAAGAGCTGGCTCAGAAGGATGATCTCCAGCTTCTGTTCAGTGCAATAACCTCATGGTGCCCTCCCTATAACCTGCCTTGGAGGAAGAGTGCAGGAGAAGTACTCATGACCATATCTCGTCATGGCCTTAGTGTCAATGTAGTGAAGTACATCCATGGTATGTGTCTTTCTTCAGTATTATTTATTGGGATTTTTTGCTGCCTTTTCATAGTTTTCTCATTTGGGAAATAGGCATGAAAATAACAGGGAAGCTTCCAGGCTTTTAGTTTGGACATGTGCTTATTTATGTACAGGTAATGTTTCTAAGCCCTTGTGTGGTGAGAGAGGTGATCTTAGCTGAGTCTGTCTCATTCACATTTCAGTTTATCCTGGAAGGATAGTTTCCTCTCATATTCTGCTGTACAGTTCATGATAAGCAAAAGGAAAGGCTTTCAGTAAGTGCCTCTATTGAAAAAAATATTTGCTGTGAAGGTGCATTAATTCTTAACAGGCAGCTGTCTTCCTCCCCTGTAGTCCAGCCCAGCCTTCCCAACCCAAGGATGTTATTTTTAGGGCCTGGCCATGGAGGCTCTTTGCTTGGCTGAGAACCATACCTGTGCTGGATGGGTTTGAAGCCCCTCTGTTTTCCCTGTTCTCTCACTGACTGGATTGCTGACACGTCAGTCAGCTTGCATTTCTTCTGCCAGGCTCTCATCTTCCCCACCTTGCCTCACAGATTACAGACTGAAGATTTTGTGCATCCTGAAGTCCAGGTTAAAGTTACCTCATGGGCTTAATCCAGCCTGTAAGTCACCAAATGAATGAAGCATCCAGACTCATTCCAGTTTGTCTCCTGTCCATTTCTAAAGACAAGTAGATCCTGATTTAGTAGTTACAGATTTTGGTAGCTAATAAAAGTAGTACTTTACTCATCATCTATCTTTTGAAGGAGCTGGTAAAGAGGCAGGTGCCAAGCTGGTTCACAGCAACTTGCAGATGAAAACCGGTGTTGGAGAGGATATTAGCTGCCTGGAAGCAGCTTTGCATACAAATTATTATTTTTGTATTAATTTGAAAACTGTATGGGTGTTTGGGTATGTAGGACTTGAGGTAAGAAATCTGATAAAATATGTTTCTAATGTTATGTTTAAGGCTTTTAGACTGTAGGGCTACATTGAAGCATTTGTAATTTTTAAATTGGACTGATTATTAGAGTGAACTAACATCTTTATACATTTTAGCAGTGTACACCTACTGGAAATTTTGGGTTGCTCACACCCTGAGGAGCAAGTAGCTACAAGGCTCTGCAGAACCATTTTGATGGTTTATTAAATACATCAACCTGCTCCCACATACTTCATAGAAAATTTCAGTTTGTGTTTTTTCTTGTGCTAGCAGTGTGTTTCCAATTCCAGTCAAAAAGATGTGAATGTACAGTATCACTCAAAAGCACAGCTTAGCCACCAGCTGAGTGATTTTAGATAGGACTTACAGGGTGATAGGCTTCTGGTGGGCTGTATGTATATGTGTGAAGATGTTATTAAGTGCAACAAAGAGAATACCTGGAGTTTTGACTGTCATTTGGCATATTACAGCTGCTACCATTATTACTTCTCTATGGGCTTGATCCATAGAGGAGTGAAGCTGGCATGTGAAAAGATACTCTAGGTTCTTTAAAAAGTGAAATGGAATATTGAAAAGAAAACCAGTCAGCATTGCCTCTTGCTTTTTGATTAAAAAAATGAACCTGACTTAAGAGATAACAACATCTGTCACAAGGCTCATCTTATATTCAGGAAAAATTTAAGATATTTCATCATATGCAAAGGAGCATCCTTTCACCCTCTCGTGATCTGATTTAATCTCTGGGAAATTTTGTTATCAGTCTAGCTAGAAAGATATGTGCTTGTGTTGTGCATGCTGCAAAGTTAAAATAGCAAATAATTAAAGGGAGCATCTTTAAAACAGAGTACAACTTAAAATCTCACTGTAGATTTGAGAAAACTTTTTGTTACTGACAGAGTGAACTGATGGAATGTGAGAATTATGCAGGGCAAGACAAGTTCTCTCTTTGATGCCAGCCAATGAAATGCTAACCAGAGCAGGAATAAGATGACATGGTGTAAAGGTTTATATGTAGGGGCTTAATAACACTTCAAGTCAGTGCATTGTATAACTTTGTGTTTTAAAAGAAAAACATATGGTTTAGAATTACTTACAGTTGCCATAATTGTCTTTTTATTTTGTTATCTGGTCAGAATTTTTAGGTAAAATTTATCTACACAGTTTCTTCCTTACAAGAGTAAAGGTTGCAAAAGGGAGGAAGGGGTTGGCAAAAAGAGGTTAGGGTTCTGATCCAAAGCTAGTTGAGAATCCTTCTCATCCTCAAGTGATATTGAGTGTTCTATGAGAAGAGATACTTGAATAAGTTACCTTATTGCTGTGTCTTGTGTGTTAGTTATGCTTCTTGCTGTCATTTATGTGAGTAAAGTCCTAAATTTCTCCACTGCAATTCTTTTCAGAAAAGGAATGTTTGTCCACGTGTGTCCAGAACATGCAGCAGTCTGATGACCTTTCTCCCCTAGAAATAGTTGAGATGTTTGCAGGACTTTCTTGTTTTCTCAAGGATTCCAGTGATGTATCCCAAACGTTGTTGGATGATTTTAGGATATGGCAAGGATACAATTTCCTCTGTGACCTTCTCCTCAGGTAGGCAAAAGTGCTTTAAGAAATGCAGACAGATCACTGAGCTTTTTCAAAAATGTTTTCTTAATAAAGAATAGGTTTAAACAACCAAGTGAGTATAGATCCATTATGGAATGAAGATCTTAGGACCAAAACATTGAATTCTGTGCTTTTCTCCATTTATGAAACTACATTATTTAACTTTTTGTTCTTTAGTACTGGTTTATTACTAAATGTTTCTTGCTTTGTAAAGAAAGCAGTTGCTTATAAACAACTGGTGCTAAATATTTAGAGAGAATCCAGAACACAAAATTTTGGCTGCAACTAGTGATTTTTGAGTTTGGTTAGAGTTTTTTATTTTGTCTAAAGAGATGATTTAGTGGTGGGCTTGGCAGTGTTGGGTTAACAGCTGGACTCAATGATCTTGAAGGTCTTTTCCAACCTAAATAATTCTATAATTATATTATTTCTTATCTTGCTTTCATAATGAAAATCGTGTATGTAAATGTGCATGCTATGAGGGAGTAATTTTATTTTTTTAATTAAAAGTACTTCTAAGCTGTTAATGGATTAAAAAATATGGTAATGAAAATGCCTGCCCAAAGACCCTCGGGTGTATGATCTATCCATGATATCTTTTTTCTTTCTTTCCATGAAAGAAACTTCTTTAATTTTCTGACTGAGAAAGAAAAGAATGTCTGTTGCTTTTTTTTGGTGTAAAATCTATGGGCAGTCTATGTTCCTTTGTTTGGACATGGAGTTCTGAAGAAGAATGTTTAACTGTTGCTATTGTAAATATATATATATATATATTTTACAAATCCAAGGTACATACTGGGTAACTGTAAGTGTACACATAATGAAGTATATTTGGGTCAAAGATGCTTAAGACATTATTACTGAGAAATGTTGATGTTGTTATCTCCCTGTTTCTGGTGTTAGGATGATGACTTTTGGCACCCAAATACTTGAATTAAATTTTCCACTATGTTGTATACTTCGAGGGGGAATTTTTCTTTGTTTTAAATGGATACCAGACATAGACACGGCATTTGAAATTTTTAATCACACTTAAAATTACTCGTAAGTTACCTTTGGTGCCACAAAGGCTAAAGCACCTTTTAAGGAATTGTTATTTTTCTTGTTTTTGAAGTGGAGTTTTGGAGTACATTATATTCACTAATGCATTATTTCAAAGCAGTGTAATTCAAATACAGTTGTTTTCCAGAAACTTTAAGCCTGAGTTTATGGGAAATAAGAGGGGAACGTGCTGTCATGTTAATGTTGAAGTACAAAAGTGATTTTTCTGTAGATCAAGTGTTTTAAACAAGTTGTCTTCTGAGCTTGCTCATCCTTAAACCAAAGAATGGGGGATGGATCCCTGCCAAATGCATGGGAATACTGGGGATTTGCATGTCTCATTGAAAAAGGAGGACACCTGGGATCATCAGGTGACATCAGTAAAGGTTAATAGCATAGGAATGTGTTATCCTCATCTCTTCCTGAGGTGGTTTTCTAAAAGAAAATAGTTCCTTTCAAAAAACAGTGATCTCAAATAACCCCATGTGTGGTCAGTGATGGACCACAGTAATGTATTGTCCCTGTTTTGGCACAAACCTACCCATGGGGACCTGGTCAGCTCTGGGGCACTTTTGTGAAGATAAAGTGTCATGTGAGGGTATGAAATCTGGACACTGGGTCTCAAGCTGCCAAGAGGAAGGGCTTTGGAGCTGGAAAAGCAGAAGAAGGTGGCTCAGTAAGAAATTGCAGAAGGTCTGTGAGGACAAGAGGAGCACTTTGGTAATTTCACCTGGATGATGTGCAGGGGCAGGGCATGTGGAGGATTAGTGGGATGATGATAGGTGAGCTCAGTGCTTGGTAGTGACTGTTCAAAGGAGGTCCCTTCCTCAGCCATGTCTGACTGAGAAGGAGATGGAGGATGCAGGATGAGCTGCTTGTAAAGGGTTCCCACAGTCACTTGTCAGCAGGAATCAAAACAGAGCTTGCACTGCCTGAGTGAGTAGAAGAATGTGATCCCCACTTTACTCCTGAGAGCTACAGCATTAGCACATAATTATTTGTGGTGAAGGAGCAGGAAAAGGAGGATGGTTTTATGATTCAGAGTTGGTTTTTAGGGTTTGGTCTGATGGTGTGTTCCTGTCAGTAAACAATGGTTGGAATGGGATGCTAATATTTCCATTCTTTTGTGTCCAAAGGTGAGAAGAGTTTGTAGTTCTAGTGAGGGTGCTTCATCCCATGCTTCTAAGTGTGAGGCATTTACAAAGATACCATTTCATTAGCACAAAATATTCACTCTCAAAGTGGCAGATGTAATCTAGCAAGTTAATTACAGATCTATTTAATTACAGACTATCCATGTACTTCCCTATACAGTTATCTTCGTGTCTTTGAGAGGATTTTTAATGTAATTTTCATGTCTCTTGGTTTTTAGTAGAAATTGTTGAGTTCAAGGAGAGATTTATGATGTTAAATTTCTATGGGAAATAACTGCTCTTATAAGTCCACTGTTTGACTGACCTAATGGTATCACATATGAACATGGGAAATACTGCCAGAATAAGGCAGTAAAACTGATCCCTAAACTGATAGAATAAAAACAGATCTTACTAAAGTCATTTGAGTTCAGATAAACTAGTGCTGCTAACTTGATCCTTTTGTATTTTCTTTAGATTAGAACAGGCAAAAGAAGCTGAATCTAAAGATGCTTTGAAGGACTTAGTTAATTTGATAACTTCCTTAACAACATACGGTGTCAATGAATTAAAGCCAGCTGGTGTTACCACTGGAGTACCTTTCCTGCTCCCTGGATTTGCAGTTCCTCAGCCTGCAGGCAAAGGTGAGTCTGCTTCCTTTCTCTTTCTGTTTGCCTTTTTGTTGCTCTAAGTGCAAATGAGGAGATGCAGAGCAGCTCTGTATTGCACAAACCCTTTGCAACCGAGTCTAGGTTCTTTATCTAAGATTGGGTATCAAATACTCAGTTATTTTGGTCTCAAAGGTGTTATTTTGGGGTTGGTACATACAGAAGAAAGCTCAGGGCTTTGAGGACAGGTCCAGCCCCTTCACTGCAAAGCTGACAGTTTCTACATGGAGATTTGAAGAGATTATCTTATTGGAGAGATGCACTGATTTGATTTATGGTATTTTAAGCTGCTCTTACTGAACTGATATGAAAGGCTGATGTGCTAATCCTTCCCCCACCACAGTTTGCTTTCTGTTAGCTTTTGTCAGGCAAATGTAACTTGTGAGCTGAAATCTGTTATTTCATAACAAGTGTGATAAGACTGATAAAATCTGTGGAGTCCTTGAAACCACAGTCAGTTATGATTTGGAGATAAAGTTGAGGAAGACTTGGGGGAGAAAAGGTTGTACAAAAACAAACTTATACTTCATATCCTATGCATAAATGTATAATTCAGGTTAGTCTTGTATGTAACTAAGGAATTTGGAATTTAATAGTGACTGTGGAGCTAGTTTGTTTGAACTTCTTCTGAGATATACCACTGCACAAGAAAAGTTTGTTACAGGATTGCATTTATAGAGTAATGAATATGCATCCTAGGTTCCTTGGACAGTGACTTCCTTTCCCTGGCTGGAAAGAGTTCATTGTTCTTAGGAATTGTTTTTCTTTTGCACTAAATAGAGAAAGAAGGTGAACAATCAGTTTAATTTCTCCTTGTTTTAATTATAATATTAATTTTTTAGGCTAATCAGTTTTTCTGTACAATATTATGAGAGAATCATGATCTGTTGTAATCTGCAAAAGAGTTTTTTAACTTTGTGGTAATTGTCAAGACATCTCTATTCTTTTTATCTGCTTTTCATAATGTTGGCAAATTGTCTTTTTTGAAGACTGTGTTCTCTCAATTTACTCATTTTCTCAATTACTTCTATTTAAATCCTTTTAGTTCTTGAACTCTGAAGAGCTGGTTAGAGTTTGGATTCTTCAGGGGCCTTCCTAATAATCAAAAATAATTTATTAATCTGCTCGATTGCCTGGAACAACTATTGATATTAAGTTAGAATAGCAATAGTTGTATCTGACACTACTATGTTCCTGTCACATTTAATAAACTCTAAATCCCTTCATTTGAACATTTTCCATAGTAAAGAAAGCATGTAAAGAAGTCCTTTTAGGAACAACTGAGTGTGATTTACAATGTAACTACTATTTTCCCAGATGTGAAATTGTTCCATGTTAATTTACAAGGGAGTTTTCTCTTGCCTTCTGGAGAAATACTGCCATGGAAGGTGGGGGGACTAGGCATGAAGATAATTGAATTTACTGTTCAATTGGACAACTTAGTTTACAAAAATGAAAAGAGTACTGTGCCATAGAGGATATGTAATGAGAATTTTTTGTTTATGAAGGGGTTTTCAAATCAGGTTAACAGTTGGCATATCCCTTTATTTGAAAAAATACAATAAGGTTTTATTTTTAAAACATCCTAGATGTTTTGTTTAGAATGTCATTAAAGTTCTCTATCTTGATTGTTTATTTTGTTAGTTGTTTTTTTTTTTTACCATTAGTTGTTTCCTGTACTGTGGGAATCTGTCCACTGTGTCTTGTACTATTCCTACAGAGATTTAAAAAGTTGAATTTAAGGCATCTTTTGAGTAGAATAAGAATATCTGCCCATGGAAAATTTTGGGGAGCACTCATAAATGATGCATTCTTTAGATGAGTGAATGAGATTTTAATCAACTTGAAAGGTACTTAGAAGAGGAAATGTGACTGAGCTTTAAAGATGTTTGTGTGCTAATATTAGAGCTACTTTATGTTTTAGAACTCTTTCCCTGTGTTTTATTTCCTTAATTGTTAATAGTACTGGACCCTGCCAAAGCTTTTTGATTCCCAGCTGCAAGGGTTGAGTTCTGCATTACAGAATACAGAATGTGTCACTGTTGCTATAATGAGTTCTCGTATGGCCTTGGGTACATGATGGGCAGGCTTTGTTTTGTCTCTAGGGCTGTATCCCACGTACATTTTACCATTAAATCAGTGTACTTATCTATTTGAAGGAAATTATCTTTGATCAACATCTTTAGCTGCTTACATAAATTCTTACCATCAAAGATGAAGATGCCATCTAAAAGAATAGTAGCTTGTGGAATTTGCAGTGTAAGTGGTTGTGCAGAGGCTTTTTTTGAAGCTAGTTTTAATTATTTTTTTAATTAAAAATCACCTCATACACTGGTATTTTATTCCCACTTATTAAAATGCATGGATCATTATCAATAAGTGTATTCATTGTTTGTGATGATTAAGAACTTTCTCTTTCCTTTTTCCTCCCATCCCACTTTGTTTCCTGATTTAGGTCATAGTGTGAGGAATATTCAAGCATTTTCTGTCCTCCAGAATGCATTTTTGAGAGCAAAAACCAACTATCTAGCACAAATCATCCTTGATGCCATCACGAATATTTATATGGCGGACAATGCCAACTACTTCATTTTGGAATCGCAGCACACATTGTCTCAGTTTGCAGAGAAAATTCCTAAACTTCCAGAAGTGCAGACCAAATACTTTGAGATGCTGGAATTGGTTGTCTTCAGCTTGAATTACATACCCTGTAAAGAACTGATCAGTGTGAGCATCCTTTTAAAATCCAGCACTTCTTTTCAGTGTAGCATCATTGCCATGAAGACACTCCTGAAGTTCACCCGTCATGACTACATCTTTAAGGATGTCTTCAGGGAAGTGGGGCTTCTGGAGGTGATGGTAAATCTTCTTCACAAATATGCAGCCCTTTTGAAAGATCCCACTCAGGCACTGAATGATCAAGGTAGTGTGTCCTTTTCCATTTTGCTGCTACTTGTCTTTTTTGGCTGGAAATAGCGGAGTGTAACATTTAGGAGAAATGAGAGAGTCTGAACATGTACCTCAAGGGCTGAATTCTGCTGAGGGCTGCTGGGCCATCTTAAAAGCTCATTGGAATTGCTTCTCTCAGTTTCTTTGAGAGTAGCTCGAGGCTAACTTTAATGAAAGATGCTGTATGAATGCAAAGTAGTAGGAACTCATATTTTCCTTTTTAAATGTTTTTTTTTGATGTACTTGTTCAATATTTGTTACTTAATGTGAAAAAAGTAAAGCAGCAATACGTAGCATCGATGTTCTTCCTAACAAAAGGTACTTTGTACCTTTGTGTTTAGCCCCAGCTTTGAAAAAATACTATAGAGTGCATATCTGAGCTCTTAATAGGAGACTTTTTTATAAGCTGGGTCTACATTTTTTTAAGCATTAAAAAAAAAATCAGATCAATTATCTCCAGACTGGAGCATCCCAGATAAGCCGCACAGCTGCTAGGCCTGCAAAGCAGGCTCTGCCACATGCCAGAGGAGCATACATGCACACACAGAGGTTTATTTTTGTTTTCCATTCTTCATTCAAAGTGCAATCGAGCTTGTGTGCATCAGTGACATTTAATTTTTAACTGTAACTGCTGAATGCTTCACTTGGGTTTAATTGTATGAAGCTTCATTAGTGAGTGGTAGCTGTAGATTAATTTGCAAGCTTTGCTGCCAGCAACTCCATTGAAAAACAATCAGTTCTCATGTTCCTGTAAATAAACTGATCAAGTTGTCATTTAATTAGGGTGCTACCTGGCTGCACCTGGCCTTGTGTTGGGGTTTACTATTTATTAGAGTAATTTAAAATAACAAAACCCCCACTGTTGCTCGTGGAGTGTTACTCTGTGTGTACAATGCCACTTGCAGTGTTGGTCTGTTACACCTGTTGAGCAATCAGCATGTTTGCTGTAATCATGTGAGTGTAGTTTTGTGGGGTTTGTGTGGAATTTCTCTCTTCCAGTACTGGAAACTGAACAAGAACTGATGCAGTTAATCTTCAACTGGTGTAGTCTTGCTGCTGGAAGAAACAATAGCTGCAATGTCAGGCACTCAAAGTGGAGATCTCAGTGCTCTAAAACTTCTGTTTAAATTCTTGTCTTTATAAAATTAACTTCTCATATGATTCATAGTTAAACTTTCCCAGGAATGCATGTGTAGACTAAATCTCAACTTGCTTTGGAAAACGGTGGGGCTGCACACTCTCTGGGGAAGCAAAGGAAATAAAAGTCTTGGTGGAAAGTATCAAGAAGCATATTTGAAAAGGGTGGTATTTTCTATGACTTTAGCTTCTGAAATTTTTTTGCAGTGGATTCAAGAAACAGTTCATTTGAGGACCAAAAGCAGCTGGCTTTATTGGTTATGGAGACCTTGACAGTACTACTACAAGGATCAAACACAAATGCAGGTGAGTAAAGAGGTTGTTGTCAAGATATGTATAAAAAATTAACTCAGAAAACCATGTCTTGACTTTCTGTCTTCAGGCCAGTAGTTAAATACACTGAAATACTCTTTCTCTCTGGTCATGTTTTCCCAGCAAAGAGAATAGACAGCGTAACCTAGAGTGCATAAAAGAGAACAAGATAGTGTTTAACTTGAATTTCTTTTGTATTGTTTACTTGAAGGCAAACACCAGATCCCATCACTCTTCACCAGTTCTAAAATAATTCATAGTAGTGCTTGTAACACTGTTTGGATATTTAAAAATTTAAGCACATAATTAGAAATGTAGTTCAGTGTTCACAGTGTCATGTCTACTTAATGTAATGCCTTTATCTTTAGTTAAAGATGTCTTTTCATTTTTAAAGAGTTATTCCCAGTCAGTATGTACAAACAGGGCTCTGTTACAGTTGTCCTTTTCTAAATCAGGCAGCTTTGTATTATGCTTCATTAAGACTTAGTGATTTTAGAACCATGGTAGTGTCCACCTGCCTTATGACAAATCCTTGGCTGCTGTTAGATGCTGTTCCTGACCTCACCTAGGAAGCATCAATCAGCCATCAGGACCTCCTTGCTGCTTCTCAGGAATGACTTAATCTCTGAATATGCACTGGAGAAACAACAGCAGGAGTGTAAAAGACATCAGCACTTTCGGATGATGCCACAGATGTTGTTTCTGAGGAACCTTGGAGAGTTCAAGGCCTCATTTCATTAGTAGCTCACCCAATTGAGGAGTAGGTCAGGGCATACAGGAGCTGAGAAACTATTTCTCAAAAAGCTTGGCTGCTGTCTGTCCTGGGATGTGAGCACAGTGGCACTGTGTCCAGAGGCCAGCAGAGGTTATAGGTCATCAAAGAAGCATAAGTAGGCACAGCCTACTTCATATCACACTCAGTGCTTGGTTTCTGATCTTAAAGCAGTGTTTCTGATAAGCTTTCCAGATTATTGCATAACTGCTAACTACATTTCAACAGGAAATTTGGGTGTCCAGACCCACACAGATCCACTGGGTAGTTGAGAACCTACACTGAGAGTAGGAGAAATATAAAATGTTACCCCAGTCTCTATGAAAACCTGACCACAAAGGAGATGGGCTTTACCTGTGAAGGGGTGCAAGAAACTCACCTGTCTCAAGCTCTGAGGCCTCTCCTTTTGCACTGAATCCATCTCTGATCTGAAGGACATCAGAGAAAGCAGGAGACAGGAAATGGACAGTGGGATTGTTTGTATATATATGTTAGGGGGAATCAACTTGTTAATCTTGAACTTGGTCATTTAAACTGCTCTTTGGGTTTATAGCCACATGGAACGTGATCCCTTTTGTTGTAGTAATGCAGCATTGATCCATTTCCCCAGTCAGTTTTCATCTTCAGTCATTAACATAGGGCAATGCTCTAGGTGCTGACACAGTACTAAACACACATTATATATGCCATATATATTCTACTTTGGCGTTAGTAATGTTTTCAGAATTGATTTTCATATAATTTTCAGTTACTGCATTAGCCAATAAGCTGGAAAACCATTGTTTGACTTAAGCAAAATCTCTACAGAGATAGGTCTTGACACCAAATAATCTTCTGCAGAATTTATAAATTACGTGAATAGAGTGAACCACTTCTCAACCAGTGCTCCTGTCCAGAAACATCCCAGTTATATTTTTAGTTCATTGCTAAATGTAAGATAAACACTACCCTAAACCAGAACAGTATAATGGTCCTCACAAAGCATGGAGGATTTGGTACATTTTTTATTTCATCCTGAGGCCCTTTGGCCTCTAGCATGAAATGAGTAACTGCTGTTGGAGTAACAGAATTATTGAGGAAGTTCTTGGAGCTGACCTCAATCCTTGTACACAATGAATTTAGTGAAACATTTTGTCAGAAGGCATTGAAGTTTTATTTTTAATTTGTGTTAAGGAAGGAAAAATAGTAGTAAATCATTACACATTTGTCGGAACTCAATGACAAGGGTAGAAATCCAACTCCTCTATTCTTGCAGGAGAATTTTAATCCTGGAATAGCACTTTTTTCAGCAGCACATTACAAATATTACCTCGAGGCATCGCAACAGGTCAGACAAAATTAGCTGAGTTATCTGCCTCCCATCTGGGGCACCAATTTGTCAGGTTATTCCTTTTGCTGACCCAGAGATGGGGCAACTGAGAGGCATTTTAAAGACTTTTATTCTGTTTCCAGTCTCATGTGAAGGGTGAGATGGTACAGTTTTACAATTCACACCATCACAATCAGAACCCAAACTATTTCCTAATTACAATGCATTATAAGCGTTTCTTGGCCTATCAGCTTTTGCCACACAAAGTTGTTAATGCTTTAAAGGTTAATCATCTAAAATTACCCCTCGTGGGTCCTACTACAATGAATCATTCATAGTTCTACTTCTCCGAAGTATCTAATCTTACTCACAAGGCCATCATTTGAAACTTGTTTCTAGTTCCATTTCTCTCTCAACAATGTCTGTCCTATTGTCCATGGCATTTCTAAGTCAGCATTTTTTATCTCAAAGTTCACATACAGCTTTGAGAATTCTCTAGAAATCCATTTCCCACACAGATCCATAGAGCTAAAACTCCACCCTTCATTCTGTAGAAACGAAAATGAACACCTTTGGTGTTGTTTTGTTATCATTACTTGCCACTGGTTGTATTTCGTGCACTCCTGAAGCTCTTACCGTGCCGCCTTCTTTCCGAGCAGGCATTTTCCGGGAGTTTGGCGGTGCCAGGTGTGTGCACAACATCGTGAGGTATCCGCAGTGCCGGCAGCACGCCCTGATGATCATCCAGCAGCTGGTGTTGTCCCCCAGCGGGGAGGATGACATGGGCACCCTGCTGGGGCTGATGCACTCGGCGCCGCCGACGGAACTGCAGCTCAAAACCGACATCCTAAGGGTACGTGAAGGGTTCTTCTTCAGCGCTCCTGCTCCAAAGGTGTGGTTCCGAGAGGGAGAGCACTGAGAAAGGCATTGGATTGAGCTGGTGCTGTTTAGCTGCTGTATGCAGATAGTCTCTGGAGTTCAAATACCTATATTTGATCCATTTTTTTTTATTTTCTGCCGTCTATCCATGGTAGGTTCACAACTGGAGGTGTAGGCTAGTGAATATGTTTTTAGCATCGTCACTTTTGTGGATTGAAAGTGGGGTTCTACAGTTATGATAATTTTTCCTGGTGGGGTCTTACTCAGTTAAGAAAAAATGGGAATACATATGGGAAAAAAAAAAAGGCAAGTAACATAAGTTTATTTTCAGTGCTAGGTTGCATTTTCTGTGGCATCTTATTTTAGCAATTAGCATGTATGCTGAAATAATTAGTATAAATGGAAATCGTCATGATCACAATAGAAGATGAAGCTGAAGAACTTGTTTGCTTAAGCAAAATAGTGGAAAAGTAAGGCTGGGACTGGAGGAAGAGGCAAAAAACCTCTTGTCTGTTTCCTCTTGTATTAGGTGTTTTGTTTGCTAATCTAGACCCACAATTTCTTCTCAGAGTAGCTAATGTAATTTTTTTTTAATTGACAAACACTGATTTATTTTAGGGTAGAAAAACTGAGGCTAATAGTGCAAAGCGAATGAGTCTTAATGGAGAGAACTCAGACATGTAGGTTCATCTCTGTTCAAAGGAGCTGTAGGATTTCTATGGCAGATGAACAGCTTCATATTATTCCACAAGACAGAAAGGAAAGATTGTAGTAAAATTATTAATTTACTGTAAAATGTGTGTGAAGCTCTTCAGTAATTTTTGAGCATGTGTTATTCACCATACTTAAGGGAAGAGAAAAGATATTGCAGTTTCCTGGAGGATTTAACAGAAAATCAGGATTTCTGTCTTTACCTTGACCTGTTGTACTTGTCTTCCTTTGGTGCTGTTCTCAGGAGTTTTGGTTATGGAACTGACAGCCCAGAACAGTGTGGTGATATGTCTCTTACTGTTTGCTCAAGTTTGTCAGAAAAGGAGATACTGCCTTCAGAGGAATGACAGTCTTGCTGTTTTACTATCCATCTTCTGAGTGCTTAAAAAAGCAGCCCGATTCTGAAGAAGTAAACTTTTGGTCATGGAAAATTCCCCCTGGCCTGTTTTCCTGTATCAATAACATTATTCTGTTGTTTATGATGCTTTCTGTAGGGAGACTTTTTCTTCTGTATTCACATGTGGGTCAAATTTCCCATCACAGGTGTTCCTTTTTGTTTTGGCTATGTGGAGGGCCTTCTTCATCCCCTGATTTCACAGATAATGAGCACTGTTTTCTAGTACCTAAGATGATGTATTTTCTGCTGTTTATACCATGTCTTTGCATTTATTTGTTCAACAAGTAAGGTTTTATCCACTTTTGTTCCTCTCTGTGGCTTATTTTTGAATAGAAACTTAAAATATAGTCTCAGTCTCAATTCAGAGATTTATAGAGGAAAGCTGAAAATCAGTGGGCTTACTTGGCTAATTTTTACTACCAGAATTTGCTAACTGAGTTGTTACATTTGAGTGCTGTTGTGGCTTCATAGCTGCTGGGTGCTCCTGCATTGTTGATTTCTAGGAGACTGTTAGGGTGCTCCAAGGTTTGGATTTCTCATTGCTGCAAAAAGTCCTTTTCCTGCTCTTGTTTAAAATTTTTGTTGAAGTGTGATGGCAGAGAAGATTCCTTTCTAACAGAGATATTCTCCACCTTGTCACTAAGAGAATTGCATGGCAATTTTGGGTTCCATTCTGGGCTTGGTCAGGTCTTTTCTGTTGTAAGGTAATTTCTTATTTCTAAATTAGAGGCAGGGTTCTACTTTTCCCCCTACTCTTTTTCTTTCTTTGGTAAACATTTAAGTATGAGAATTTTTGTAGTACAAAGTTGATCTTCAGAGACTTTCAGGCATTGCCAAATTCTTACAAATGACAAGGATTTTGCTAGCACAACAACGTTTTGTGAACAAAAAATATTCCTACCTTTTTCCAAGCTGTTTACAGTGCTGCTGCTTGTTGTTGCTGTCGTTTCCCTGGTTTGATTGTTTGTTTTGTCCACAGGCCCTGCTCCTGGTGCTGAGGGAGAGTCACCGCACAAGAACGGTTTTTAGGAAAGTCGGTGGATTCGTGTACGTCACATCCTTACTCGTTGCCATGGAAAGATCTTTGTGCTCACCACCTAAGAATGGCTGGGAGAAAGTAAACCAGAACCAAGTGTTTGAACTGCTTCACACAGTGTTCTGCACATTGACTGCAGCAATGCGCTATGAGCCAGCCAACTCGCACTTCTTCAAGACAGAGATCCAGTATGAAAAACTGGCAGATGCTGTTCGACTGCTTGGCTGCTTCTCAGACTTGAGGAAAATAAGCCCCTTGAATGTCTTCCCTTCAAATACACAACTGTTTCAAAGACTTTTGGATGATGACCTAATATCCCTGGATTCTGTGTCACCTACTCTAAGACACTGCAGCAAACTTTTTATTTACCTCTACAAGGTAGCAACAGATTCTTTTGACAGGTATGAACTTGGTTTTTTTTTTTCCTTCCTTTTCCTTCATTTTCTCTGCCCACCCCATGCCAGTGCTCCCCAAAATAGTTCTCTTCAGATATCTTCATTGCAAGCTTTTGTATTTCCGTTTTAATCTACTTCTTTCTTCCTTCACTCCATTGAGAGGAGGAGAAGGCGTCATCATCTGACAAAATAATGACGTAGCTTGCTGGTGTTCTCCAGGGGGTGCAGCATTCTCTCTCATCTTGGATGTTTTTATTGTGGCAGCAGTTAAGATAGAGATATCAGTTCATGGTTATTTGAAGTGTTGAAGCAACCTGTTGGTTAATAGGCTTGACAGGTTGCATTATCATTATTAGACCTACTAGATTTTTATGCTTTTGTTAAGTGAAATGAAAATTTGGTTGTTAATTTCATATATTAACATGTTTCATTTGATATGGAGCTTTCAAGTAAATGTTTAAGTAATACCATGATTAATTTGATTAATTTAGAAACATAGGATCATTAAGGTTGGAAAATACTCTGAAGATCAGGTCTAACTCTAAATTTGGCCAAGTCAACCACTAAACACATCCTTGAGTGCCACATCTGCACATCTTTCAAAGACCCCCAGGGGTGATGGCTCAGCTGCATCTGAGGGCAGCCTGTTTCAATGCTTGATAACCCTTTGGGTGAAAAATTTTTCCAAATATCAGATCTAAACTTCCCCTGATTCAGCCTGAGGCCATTTCCTCTTGCATTTTAGCTAGTTATTTGGGAGAAGAGGTGGACACTACTGCCATGACCATCTCTCAAGTAGTTTTAGAGACTGATAAGGCCTTCCCTGTGCCTCCTTTTCTACTTGCTAGCACATAAGGCTGACAACTTGTTTTACATGGATTTGCTTGTTCTTTAAAGTTCTAGGTAGTCTGTAAATTGGTTTTTTTTTAATTGAACTGGGAGATGTTCCCAGAGGTAAACAACTAGAATTTAAATTATAATGAGACTCAGAATTAAGACATGCCTCTTAAAGTTGGTTCAAAATGACAACAAAACTTTGTAAAGTATGTATTAAAGATTGGCTTGTCTTAAAGTAGTTTCTGCCCATAATTTAAAGTGCAAAACATGAAACACTGAGCTTCATGTCTGGGACCTTGAAGCTATCTATACCCCAGCCTTTGAGTACATGTGACCCTGTTCTGATAAGATGGGCCATCTTGTCCCCAAAGAGCAGATCTTAACACTTTTCTTTAAAGAGAATTTTAAAAACTAACCAACCAACAAAAAAACCACCCTAACATAAACACACTCAATTCTCACACACTCCCCAAAAAGCCAACTTCAGAAATCAGTGTATTTGATTTCATTTAAAAGCATTATTAAAGCATTCAAGTAGCAGGAGGAGTTTGTATTAAGAATGTGTTACTCGTACTGTAGAAGTTGACACTAACAGTAGAGAATGAAGAAACAATGGGGTAAGTAAATCCTATGGTGATGTTGTATAAGATACCACACTAAGTTCCNTTTTTGTTGTTACTTTCAGTGATTTTTCCTTCTTTCTTTAAATTTTCTGTTCATCATTCGTTTTTGAATTTACATTGACTTTATTTCTAACCCCCATTGGTTATACCTAATTTACTGAAGCTTTACTTTCTCCTCTGAATTTCTGGTGTTGACCATTGAAAGATGTTCTGCTTTGCTGGTATCAGTAAATCTCAGCAGTGCAGAGTTCACACCACAGGACCTGTGCACACTTTGCATGTCTGTGTGTCCACCTGAGGCTGTCGCTCAGTCTGTCCTTTGTCATCCACGTTGTTTCTGAAGGATGGATCCGAGTAACGATTTTATTGGTGCTTTTGTAAAACTAACAAGCTTTTATGGCCTCTGGTTTCTTCTCTAACCTCTTTGTCCTACCCCTGTTTTGTCTGTAGTCGTGCAGAACAGATCCCTCCTTGCCTGACAAATGAGACTTCTCTCCCCTCTCCTTGGGGTACGCCAGCTTTGTCCAGGAAAAGGTACCGACCCTTCAAAGAGAAGCTGATCTCGCTTCTGATTTTTCTCTCTGGCTGTTGTGTTTCTTAGTTTTGGGGGGAGGGATGTTTCTCTTAAGTTGCTGTTCCGAGGAGTGCATTTTCATTTGTGTGTTTACTAGATAAAAAAGGTAAAGGCATGTTTCATAGTGAATCCTAGGCCATGATGAGATTAGAGACGTCTCCAGATTCCCATTGCACTTAAAGTTAAGCTTGTGTTTAAAAATCAAATAAAGCCTAGTGTGAGAAATGATCTAAGGGACATATATATGACACTCTCAGGAGCAGTTCAAAGACATTCAGACTAAGCTAGGAGTTCAGTGAATACAGCAGGATTTCTTTTTTCCTCACTAATTTTTCAAGAAAGCTTACTTTTGGTGGAAGGTGAATGGCTTGTAAAGGTGTTCATTTGTTAGTAATTGCTGAGAATAAAACATTAAGAATGAACCTGTCTGTACTTGACTACCAAATGATGTAGAGACACACTGAATTAAAAGGTTTGAAAAGAAAGCAAAAATGGCTCAATTCAGAAATCCAAGCACTCACTTTCACTCCCAAAAGACTACATTCTTTTCTTACACATCTTAATGTCTCTGGTAGATTTAAAATTTTATTTTTTAAATAAAGGTTACTATCTGAGCAGTGTTACTTCCAGGCTTGTGCAAATGCCAAAACATTTTTTCCTAAAGTCCCCAGGGAAAGGAGCAGCCCTTCACTACCTACAGATGCAGGTTAGACAGAGATTTGCTTTTGAAAGCTAAAAAGTCATTTGAAAGACACAGGGTTATCTGAGATGCAAGTGCCACGTGTAAAAAATATGATCATTCTTGAGTGGTGTACTGCTTAAGATATGCCATCAAGCTTCATGGTTGGAATATAAAATATTTTGCAAAGGAAAACAACCAAAGATGCTTTTAGAAATTGATTTGAAAGGCGTGTTTATACTAAAGCAGGTTAGAAAAGAGAAGCTTTTTTCTTTATTGAGTGATGTTACCCAAGTCATTCCTGGGTGTTGTACAGGGAGTGGGTTGGACAAAGGCACCTTCCCAGTAACCCAGAACCTCTTGGACTTGAACCTCTTACCTTTCTTTTTTAACACTGAGGCATTTAAGAACAAATGGTATAGTTTACAGAGAAAAACCTTAGCTGCCAAAGCCTGTCATTTACTCTGAAGAAAAGTGTAAGAAAAGAGTGTTTCCTGTGGAGGCTCTTCACAGCTCTGAAGCATTAACCTGCATTAACCTCTGGTGTTGCAGATTGCCCATCCCTTTGCTACATTTTGCTGTACTCCCAGGTGTAGCTGGCAGAGCTGCTCAGGTTCACTGAATTACTCAAACACAGATATGCAAAGGCTTGCAGCAGAACACAAGCAGTGCCTGTCAAACAGGAGCTGATTCCAGGGTGTGATGAACAAGAGTGCCAGATGGGTGGCTGATGCAGCCTGGAAATTAAAATATAAATATAGCCATATATGAATAGATATGTTAGGCTTCCCTCGGAGTTTTTTTGCAGTACTGAAAATGCAAGCAGTTGCTTGAAAACCCAAGGTAAAGATTGGGTCGTTTAAGAAAGTCATTATCCCTGTGGGGTGCTTTCAGCAATTCAGGTAAGCTCCGGTACAATAATGCAGGTACTTGATGGGGTTAAGTGCCTTTGAAATGAATTTTCACAAACAAAAACGGCCTTTGAGTTGTAACAAGTTGTGTAAGACTCAAAGTAAAAGTGGACAGAAAGAATGATGATGTTTGCCTGGGTGACTTTCAGATCCTTTCTGAAAAGCATGTTTTAAGTAAAAAAATAGAACTAGGCTCTCCAAAAAGTCTGTTTGAACAGCTGTCTGCTTTCTCACAGCATCATGTTTGTCATTCCTCGTGAATTCAGTGCCAGTAGCTGTGATCTTTCTGCTTTCAAAAATAAGCAGCTTGGCGTTTGTACTCCAATATTATTATTTTCTCCTTCTAAATGTCAAATATGGTCAGATTCTGTCGAAGTTGACTCTTCCCAGGGAAGTGTTTGCTCTTCTCCTATTGTTTTCTGTCTCCTTTGCTTTGCATCCCTGGGATCTCCCTTGTTGTTGTGGCCTGGTTTTCTGCCTTTTGACTTGTAAGACAGATGCCTTAGAGAGAGCTCTCTGTTGTTTGGCTAAAAGAGCAAGCAGACACTGTGCACACAAATAATTCTTGTAAACAAAAATAGCGCAGTTCTGGTTTCTCACACTGTCTAGAACAGTTTGGATGCACTGATATGCTAATATTCTCTCTCAGACATGTCTGTCACTTCTCAAAACTGTATTTCCCTGCAGAGTGCTGCCCTCCAAGTGCTCTCCTTTATGGAAGCAGAGTAGGATTCCTGCAGCACGGTTTGGGATGGCAGTACATGGCTGTGCTCCCTGTTACCTGGAATGCATTGTTCTTCCACACCTGTGTAATTTGAACCAAGAACTACAGCTTGTCCAACTCTTTGATTGTTGGAAATTCTGGCAGAAATAAGCATTCTCTCTTGGTTTTTGGGTTTTTTTTGTTTTTTTTTTTTTTTGTTTTTTTAAGGATATTTTGGTCCTGACAGGGTAGAGAATAGAATGTAGCTTTGACTTTGCAGTATTTTTAGCCATTGTTTTTAAAAAGTCTGGATGGTGATCATTCTTGGGGTATGCAGAGGGTTTATCTACAGTAAATCTAACTTATTTCTTTTCTGACCAGAATGCTGTTGTAATTTTCATCAAGAACTGCAGCTAATTATATAACTAAAGTTATATTATTAATTAATCTTCAATTATATTTTTTATTAAATTAGACAGATTAGACATACAGATGCATGTCACCTTGTATGCACTGCCTTTTTCCATTATGACTTCTTTTCTTCTTCCTTAAAGGAGTCATATAAGAATGTAGTAGCATGGCTAAATTAATTTATTGCAAGTTCTAACCTGACCCATGGAACTAAAACATTTAATTAATATTTTGGAAGGATTTTGTATGATCTGTTTTCTTTTTTCTGTGTAGAGGTATCTTTACGAATGTTTCTTTTCTCTCATGTTGAATTGATACAAGTACTCCTTATATGGAAAAACTAAAAATAGAAGATACTTTAAAATTATGTGAAAAACTTTCAATCATATATGCTTTAAGAAGATAATTTTTCCATACACTGCTACTTACAGGAAGCCTAGTTTGGACTGTACTGCCTTTTCAGTTGTATGGAATGTTGCAGTGGAGGTGGTTTGAGACCAGGATCATATTTGTGTTTGTGACTCACACTGAGCAATGTTTTTGTTATGCTCTCCATGTACTACCATGTATAACCTCACAATTTACCTAACAAGATGAACGTTATAGTGCACACCAGTGTGCTTAAAAGTTAAATTTGTACTTAAAAGCAGACTGAATGTCTCAAGGAATGAAATTTCACTTGCCTGAAGAGGGTTCTTAAATGGATATTTAGTTTTTTTAATTGCATCCTATAAAACTTGGTTTGAGATGCTCAAGGTGATATTGGAAAGAGGCTGCAATTTTCACCTTAAGATAAAGAGCAGTGCTTTTAGGATGCATGAAACAATTGCCTGTGTTCCAACCTCTGCAGTAAGTCAGGGCAGAGGCTTGAGATAACATCTCTCTGTGATAGTATTACAGTTGTTACACTGTTCTTAATTCCATTTGTTTTTAAAAGAAACAATGAAGCCTTCCTTAGCTAATTGATGTTTCCATAAGTGGTGGGGCTGAGAGAGAAGTTTAGAAAATTAATGGCTTAAGGGTTTGTAAAAAACACAAGAAAAATTCATTTAGGGAGATCTTTTTCTTAGCAGTTGGTTTCAGTAGAATTCCTGTATTATTTTCTGTTTTCTGTAAGCATCAGCTGAATGAGTAAAGCATCAATAATCTAATTTTTCTTAAAAACTCTCTTTAGAGCAGTACTCTTGGGTTGTTCAGGTGCCAAGTTCTTGCTGATCTTCCATAAAGCTTTTCAGTAGGAACCTTTTTATTGGAATGTTATTTATTGAATCAATTTTCCAGCCAGCACTAGAAGATTGTGCTGTGCTTCCTGTTGTCCTGTCTTAGGCTGAATATTCTGATGTCTCAGCCTTCCCCCACAGATGTGTTTCTTGCTAAGGGATTGGACTTGGTGTCTATGTTTAGGGCAGAATTGTGTTTGCAGCCTTCCTCATCTCCCATCTATGATCTGTTTTCCCAGGAGAAAGAGAGAGCCTTGTTGGAAGTGTCTAAAGGGTGAGGCACAGCGAGACTATTAAAGTCTTAATTTGTGTTAGGGTCAGGGTTTGAGTAAATTTCTGTCACTGAGACCAGAAGAGAGGAAATAGATCTTTCAACTGATTTGATAAGAAGAAATCCTTTTTTCTTTGCTGTATTCAGTTATAAAACAGAAAGTAATATGTGATCATCAATAACAATTCTCACACAGTTTTTTCTATTTCTTCTTACAAACAAGTGTATATGATAATTACTGTGGGCTATGGGTGATTTGGGTTGGGGTTTTTCTGGTTTTGTGGGTTTTTTTNTTTTTTTTTTTTTTTTTGTGGTGAGCATGAGTGTTTTGATCTTGCTTTTGCTTCTAAACACCATCTTGAAAGCATATGTTCAGTAAGCTGCTCATGCTGTTTGTGTGTTGAAACCCTTGCTGAAAGAAGAGTTGGCATCAAGCTGCTATCTCCAAGAGTTTCAATGAAGAATGTCTTCATTTCTCAGGACAATTGGTTGCTTCTAAGTCAGTGTGTCAAATCCTCTTTTCCCTAGATCAGACTAAAGCATCTTAATATAAAACCAAATTGCCACAGCAGTCATGGAAGGACTAAGAATATACAGATTGCTGGCATGAGTAAACACAGAGAGCACCCTTCTGTTCCCCTAGGCTGATTAGAGATTGCTGATTTGTGATAGCACATTTCATAGTCAGTTGTTAATGAAAAGCAAGTGGAGAGAGACATATCCAGAGAACAGGAGCGGTGGTAGGTCACTCACTGCAGTTGTGTGCTGCCATTGCAACTAGAATGAAAAGAGAGAGGCAATAAAAACAAACTCTTAAATTCTTCAAACCACGTAGCATGTGGGGAAGACACTTCCAAATTCAAGGATAGTTCAGAAACTGAAACCTCTCCAGGCTGTCTTTAGGGAAACATGCCCAGCAGGTTTGAGAAGAGGAACACTTGTTCTGCCTAACTGAGGGAAGAGAAAGGAAAAGGGAGTATCATCTATAGGCCACTACAATTTGACAGCTGTTTGAAAAATGCAGAGCTCATGATAGCTGGGTGTTGTAACCATGGGATGTTTTCTGTCCTGCAGGCACGCATATCATTCTGTTTCAACACCTCCTGTTTGCCCTCAGAAAAACATAGCTGATGTGAAACTCCAAACAGGACCCACGTCTGTACAGAGCTCTGATGCAGTCATTATTCACCCTGGTGCTATGCTTGCAATGCTGGATCTTCTGGCCTCTGTTGGATCAGCTACACACCCAGAGGTAGGGGAAAAATGTGCTGTCTGAAGCTTTGAGAGTGGCTGGGGAAAAGGATGGCTCTGGGAAATAGGAAAGCTGATGATGTCCTCTCATTTTGTGCTGAAAAACATGTATTTCACAGGTTGAGTTGAATAACTGGTGGCATAGAGGTCTGACAAGAATTGCTCTATTTCTTAGGCTTTCTTTTATTTATCCCTTTTAAACTCTTGGTAGTAATGTAAGTTTAAAGAAAGGTCTGAAGTGGCCATCAAATAAGTTTCCAAGCATTGTGGTTAATTAATGTTTTCCCTGATGTATCAGGTATTAATGCATAGTATGAGGAGGACACAGCACTGAACATCATAGCTCAGGCTATACACACTGTTTGAAGTAGCTGGAGTATGTTCAAGTTCCAAAGTCATACTGATGGCTTTGTGCAATTCCCAACCCAAAATGTCTGCTGGTACTTAGTGTATGAAGGATTTGTTGGTCATTTTTGGAGGTTGCTTATATATTTTTGTTTGAGATGTCTTCCCTGAAGAATACTTTTTACTTAAAAAAGAGTTCCAAAATCTTGCAAGATTTACTGGATTCCTCTTTCTTGGTCTCCACTGGTGATGAGTATGGTAACTTCCTGTCTTTACTACATAAATTTGACAATTACATTTCTTCAGTTTTGTAGAGGTTATGGTGGTAGGGAGCAGAGTGAAGCCTGTATAATCCCAGAAGAAGTAGTTAGCAGTCTGACACACTACATAAACACAAATCTATGGGGGTGATGGGATCTACCCAAGGGTGCTGAGGGAGCTGGTGGAAGTGCTCACTGAGCCACTTTCCATCATTAACCAGCAGTCCTGGCTAAATCAGGAGACTGACCAGGAAGATCAGGGGGGAACCACAGGCCCCTGAGTCTGACCCTGGTGCTGGGCAAGGCTGTGGAGCAGATCATTGCACATCCCATGCTGCAGCATGTACAGAACAGTTGTGAAATCAGGCTCAGCCAGCATGGCTTTATGAAAGGCAGGTCCTGCTTAACTAACCTGGTGTCCTGTGACAAGGTGACCCTCTTGGTTGATGAGACTGTGGAAGTTGTTTACCTGGACATTACTAGAGCTTTTGACACTGTTTCCCACTACATTCTCCTGGAGAAACTGGCTGCTCATGGCTTGAGTGGGTGACTGCTGGGTTAAAAACTGGCTGGGTGGGTGCACCCAGAGGAGTGGTGGATGGAGTTACACCCATCTGGGAGATGATCACCAGTGGTGTTCCCCAGGGCTCAGAACTGGGCTAGTTCTGTTTAGTGTCTGTACTGATCAGGACAAAGGAATCAAGTACACCCTCAGTCAGTTTGTGGATGGCACCAGGTTCAGCCAGAGTGTTGATCTGCTGGAGGGCAGGGATGCTCTGCAGAGGGATCTGGACAGGCTGGATTGATGGGCTGAGGGCAATTGTGTGAGGTTCAACAAAGCCAAGGGCTGAGCCCTGCTCTTGGGTCACAACATTCCCAAGCAGTGCTACAGACTGGGAAAAAAAGTGGCTGGAAAAGACCTGGGGGTGCTGGTTTACAGTATGAGCCAGCTGTCCAGGAGGCCAATGACATCCTGGCCTGGATCAGCAATGGTGTGGCCAGCAGGAGCAGGGCAGGGATTGTCCTCCTGTACTCAGCACTGCTGAGGCTGCACCCCAAATCCTGTGCTCAGTTCTGGGCTCCTCACTGCCAAGACATTGAGGTGCTGCAGTGTGTCCAGAGAAAGGCAGAGGAGCTGAGGAAGGGTCTGGAGCATGAGTCTTGTGAGGGGGAGCTAAGGGTGTTTAGCCTGGAGAAAAGGAAGCTCAAGGAGGTTTCTTATCTCTCTCTAAAACTACCTGAAAGGAGGTTACAGCAAGGGAAGGGGCAGTCTCAACAAGTCAAACAAGTGATAGGGTGAGAGGAAATGACCTCAAGTTGTGCCAGGGAAGTTGAAGTTGGATATTAGGGAAAACATCTTCACCAATAGGGTTGTTTAGCACTTGAATGGGCTGCCCAGGGCACTGCTTGAGTCACCAGTCCTGGAAGTCTTTAAAAGACATGTAGATAGGACGCTTGGGGACATGGTTTAGTGGTGGGCTAGGCCATTCTGGGTTAAGAGTGCAACTCAGTGATCTTAAAGGTCTTTTCCAACCTAAATGATTATGTTTCTATGTTAAGTTACTAGGAATACCTTAATAGTTACAAAATAAGAGTTCCTAGTTCCCTTTAAGCTGACTCTCTTTGCTGGTGAAAAGTAGAGCTTAGTTTAACCACTCTTGCCTGAATTATTTTTCTTGACCATAGTTCTAGTAGTCCTTTGTCTAATTACCCTTTTTTTGTACAGAGTGTTTCTTTACACAGACGTGCACACACACCCCCTGAAAACACACAAATGCATGCATTTATATTCGAATACAGTTAACTTTCTCTATTTATTGCTAATGGTAGGGGTTTTTCTGTTATTATGTATAAAGCCTTGCTTCTGTTCTCCTCCTCAGTTTGCACTGTCTCAAGCCCTGTGCTGTTCTCTTTTTCAGCATGCACTGGATCTCCAGCTGGCAGTGGCCAACATCCTGCAATCTCTGGTGCATACAGAGAGAAACCAGCAAGTCATGTGTGAAGCTGGGCTCCACGCACGACTTCTGCAAAGATGCAGCGCTGCTCTGGCAGATGAGGACCACTCCTTGCATCCACCACTCCAAAGGATGTTTGAAAGGCTGGCCTCCCAGGCTCTGCAGCCCATGGTGTTGAGGTCAGAAGGACAGCCCTGAAGTTCAGCTGGTCTGAGCCCTGCAGCCTGCACTGTCCCTGGCTTGCTGTAAATGGCTGGCAGTGATAAAGAGCCTTAGTGACCTGATGTAGTAGTGACAGCACAACATCCCATTTTATTTCTCATCAGATAGGTTGTCCCTTGACAGAGAGAGACATTTACCAGGGCCTGTAGTGACAGGCCCAGTGCCACAGGTTTTAAACTGCAAGAGGCTGGATTTAAATTAGATATGAGGTAGACATTTTTTATAGTGAAGGAGTTTGAGACACTGGAAGAGGTTGTCCAGAGAAGCTGTGGATGCCCCATCATTGGAATTGTTCAAGGTCAGGTTAGACCGGGCTTTGAATCTAATGTAAGTGAAAGCTGTGCCAGCCCACAGCAGAGGGCTTAGACCAAATGACCTTTAAAGGTCCCTTTCAACCCAAACCATCCTGGGATTCTGTGAGCTCAGCTGTAAGAGGGAATTTAATTGTATTATCTGCTATGGATCATTGGTTGGCTGACCTGCAGCCAGGACAGCTGCTTGGTTTCCCTTCAGTGACATGGAGCTGTGTAAGAAGGGATTCTGCAAGGAGCCCTCCTGCTGGTAGTCACATTACAGAGGCTTGAGCTTCCCTAAGCATAGACACTGACAGCCTGGGTAGCTCTATAGAGAGATACCACAATTAGCTAGAAAACAGGTGTTGACAGCAGTGAAATGATTCCCCCAAGCAAATAGGACACACTGGTAAAACAAAGCTGAGGTTGCTTACTTCAGCCTCTCCAGAAGAGTCCAGCTTGCTGAACACACATCTTCGAATGTCTGATGCTCTCTTGCAGCAGCCTTCTGCCAGGATTTTAAATGAAGAGAAGGGAATTATCAAAATTGCTCTATTTTATGATTAATTACTTTAGCAGAATTGCTTGATTGTTTAAAATTGTGACAACTTTTGAGAGCGTGTGTTCCAAAATTAAACAGTTTTGAATGGATTAACTATGTTGTGGATCATAATTAGGCATTGGTTAATTTTCTTAGTTAAAAGTTATGCTTATTGCAAGAAACTACTGTCTTTTTTTAAAAGTGCCACTATAGGCAAATAAGTAGAAAAAATTACTTCCAAAATTTTTATTCTCTTTCTTAGGGAATTTTTGCGTTTGGGAAATCCTTTGAATTGTGGAGCCTGGGATAAAAAGCTGTTGAAACAGTACCGAGTGCACAAACCCAGCTCACTGAGTTTTGAACCAGAAATGAGAAGTAAGTGCTGAAGTGCTAAAAATGTGTTTAAAGAATGTTTCACTTAGGCCCCCCAATTGCATACTTATTTAAAAATTTTAGATAAGCATCCATAAAAACCTAGCTTTACCCCAGCTTTGTATGAATGTGAAATCATCAGAACAGTTGTACTGCAAAAAGTTCTAAAACCAGAGGGAACGTAGTACTTATATTGAATATATGTCCAGCAAGGTAATTATAGGTTTTTATTTAAGGAATGGTAACTGTTAAATATGGTAGTAGTTTGTTTTTAAGTCTGAGTAGGTCCTGCATTTGTAGTTATTTAACATTATTTTTTCTCAGCTACTTTCATGTGCACATCAGAAATCATTATATCTGGTAGTATATCTCATGGGTTCAGTAAGGTGTCAGATAAAATAACTGCTCAATTTTCTACTGTCGTCCGCGAGTTGTAGAGCTTAAGAATGACTATTCATTTTGTATAGGAGAGTCTCAGTAAATTATAATACAAAGAAATTGTGTCAGCTTGGTCATTGTATGGCTGGCTGTAACGTGTTGTTAAAAATACCTTAGTTGAAATTTTTGAATTATTTAAACAAGAAAGTATCTTAGATGAGACTGATTAAGCATTAAATCATGACCTAAACAAAATAAATTAACTGAATTCATGTTATATTATTGTGTTCAGTAAATTTTAAAAGAAGGGAGATGTGATTCAATTTATCTCTTGGCTAGTGCTTTATTTATTTATATATTGGCATTCAGGGTATTATCACTGGGAAAATAAACAATGAAAATTATGAAAATGTGTGACTAGAAAGTTTTTAGCCTAGGAAAGAGAATGCAAAGCTACCTTCTGAATACCACAAGTTATGTTAAATTGCCTAAGCTAAGTTTACTGAGCTGTTTTGCTAACTAAGAGCTCTCTAGCTCAGGGTTACTTTATCTGAAAAGCACAAAGCAGAATTTTCCCTGCCTGTTAAGCCAGGTAGCAGGAATGCATCTGAAGAGGAGCCTCTGCCAAAAGGACACTGTGCTGACATTAGGTAATGGGAAAGCCTTTGGCTTTACCACAAACTTTCCTCAGCGTATTGCACAAGATGCTCATCTTTCTGCCTTGGCTGAGCATTTTTATGATCAAAGCAATGCTGCCCAGCTCATTATCTTTTGAGAGGCTGAACTAGCTGACAATGACTGACAATCCAGCTATTCCACTGGACTAGAAAGGTCCAAATAACCAGCCTGACAATGCCTCCCTTTTGCAGTGCTGTGGTGCAACGCTGTGTTGTTTCTTGGCTTCTCCTGTAGATAGCATGGTGACCTCCGCGGAAGGCCTGGGTCCTGACAGCGTGTTCGGCGTGCACGAGGACAGCCACTACCGGATAAGCAAGAGCCTGCTCAAGCCAGCAGAAGGGAGCACGGTGCCCCTGACCAGAGTCAAGTGTTTGGTCTCCATGACAACCCCACACGATATCAGGCTTCACGGATCATCGGTGACGCCGGCCTTCATCGAGTTTGACACATCCCTGGAAGGGTTCGGGTAAGGTCCTGCAGCGCTCTTGGGTAGCATGGGCAACGGGGCACTGCTGGCTTCCTTCTTCTCCAGAGGAGTGCTTGTAACTTTTAATAGACTGTTTGCAAGTGAGGAACAAAGGAACTCTTTAAAGAGGAGAAAGGAATGCTTCAAGTCACATAAATTTCCACTTTCTCATTCATTAATACTTTGATTAAAAATTCTTGCTTGCCACGTGTGAAAATAAAAAAAAAAGTATGTATCACTGATAGTACCCTCATAGTTCTGGGTTTCACATCCCTTTTAAAACAAAGGAACACCAACATACCCTTAAAGGGTTGCTGGGATTTATGTATGACATTTGGATGGCACAGGTATTCTGAGACCCACTTAAAATTGCTGAAGAATATGAAAATGTGAAAGTGAGCAAATCAGAAATACAAATAAAGCAGAAAAGGCAGGAATGATGAGTTCAAATAACTGAAAAAAACCCCAGTATTACTAACTGGAGGCATAGCCTGGATATCATGCTTAGCTCATTTTTTTCTTTTAGCACCACTTACTTGTTTTCCTCTCTCTAATTAAACACCTGCTGAGTGAGGCGCTTTATGAGGATCATGTAATACAATTTAACTGCTCAGAAGATGAAAACATGACACCATTCTCAACATCTGTTAAAGGAAAATGTTTGGTCTTTTTGGTTATAAAAATGGAATAGAAAAACCTGAATACTTGGGAGCTCTGCTGCTTTCTACATTCTCTTTTCAGCTCTGCAAAGCAAGGATGCAACTCCCATTTTCCGTCTAGCCTTAATATCCAATACAGTCAGGGACAGGATTTTTTTATTAAAGCAATGTTACTCTAAACTGTGTTCTACATCCTTCATAAGAGAAAAGAAAAGAAAATTGTCTGGACCTAAGAACTTGAAATAGGCTGGCAAAATGAGTGTTCATTGTGTTTACTTCAGGAGATTTGTGAGTGCTGGGAAAATGTCCAGAAGTAACCCAAAATGTAGCTGTGACTTCTTGTAATTTCAGCAAGTCAACTAAGAAGGCTTCTATAATAAATTAGGAAAAAAAAAACCCAAAAAACAGAACTTTTCTCCTTATATTTTCCATTGTGTCCCAGCATCAGTGGCTTTTGTAAGGACCAAACATAGCTAAATTGGTGGAATATGTTGTTAGTGTGAGTGCATACTTTCTTAAGAACAAAACAACATTGTCTGCAGTTGCCAGATCCTTTGACTGTTTAGCTTATCCAGGCTCTTTAGAAGTTTCAGAACAACTCAAAGACTGCTGCAGGATGCAGGTTCCCATAAGGGAACATCATCCAAATGGGTATGACTCCATATCTTCACACCAAAGGAATGCACTGCCAAAGCTCTTTGTACTAGAGATAATTTAGGCTCACAATGAGCAATCTTGAGAATTAATTTCTATTTTTCCTTACTACATCAATTCAAAAAGCATGTGTGCTGATGGTATATTCTCCAAAGCCACGTTTTGTTTGTATTGAACTTCACTTACATTGACTTCCATAACCTCCAGTGTGTTACTGTTCTTGTGTTTACCAGCTGCCTGTTCTTGCCAAGCCTGGCTCCCCACAATGCACCTACAAACAATGCAGTTACCACAGGACTTGTTGATGGCGCCGTGGTGAGCGGGATTGGAACTGGTGAGTACTCCAGCATCACTGGTTACTGTGTTTTGTAGCTGGTGTTCAGTTCCCTCAGACTTCTTGGTTAGCTATGAATGGATAGTACAGTGTTGGACACTGTGCACTCACAATCAAGACTTCCTGTGTCTTTTTGTCTGTGTGTGTGTGTTTCTGTTGCCTGGTGTCCCCAAGACAGTGAAAAGCAATATAAAGTATAAATGTGTGATTGCTTTAAATGCAGAGCTTAAACTAGAAGGCTAAATTGTAATCAACCAAGGTGTATGAATAATAACCCAGATGCATTAAGAAAAAGTTGAGGTAGTAGGGTGTAGAGCATAGGAAATGTGGAACAAATTGTAATGATGTACTTGTGACTTTGTTCCGCTGAATCCTGGATTGCATTTATTACAGGTGTAGTTGCACACACCATCACAAAAACCCCATTGAAATTGTTTGCTATCACTTTCACATATTGTTTTAGGTTATTCACCCTACAAGAACCTGGTATGCTGTCGGATTAATTGAACATGGTCACTTAGTTAAAAAAGCTGTTAAGTCTAAAAACTAAGGTGAAGGCTTACTGCAGTAAGGTAGAATTAGTGGGAGCATCCTGGGATATTAAGTGGAGTCAAATGTCTGTGGTTGAGAAATACTCTCTCAACTTCTTCAAGAAGCCTCTTCAGCATCTGAAAAAACACAGCTGGTATAAGATGAGCTGATATGAAAAAAGGATCAGGATCAAGTAGTATCTAAGTACTACCTACTGCAGCTATGTAATGGGCTTTCTTTTTATTTTTAGGTGAAAGGTTTTTCCCACCACCATCTGGTTTAAGCTACTCAACTTGGTTTTGTATTGAACATTTTAGTACACCTCCCAATAACCATCCTGTGAGGCTCCTCACAGTAGTGCGGCGTGCAAACTCCTCGGAGCAGCATTACGTCTGCCTTGCCATCGTCCTGTCTGCAAAAGACCGCTCACTGATTGTCTCAACTAAAGAAGAGTTGCTTCAGAATTATGGTAAGAGTTGTGCCACGTCATCAGCTAATGCTGACAGTGTTACAGGGGTGCAACAGCAAGTTTATTTTAAACCCAGTATCCAGAAGAATTGTGTCTGCTGAATTGCGTGTGCTGAAACTTTTGTGGCTGCTTCACGAGTTCCTGATGGGTTTTGACAGTGGAAAAATGCAAAATGGAAACATTAATTTATGGGGCTTTCATACTTTCCAAAGATTCAATGTCTGTATATAAAAGAAATTTTTGCCAAAGTTATGTATTCAGGAGAGGGATTACATCATTGATTTTGAAAGGTTTTGCCTTTGATTTATCTTGTGCCATTCATTTTAGACATCATCTCTTGAGGTGCAAATTTTAATTGTCTGCTTTGAAGACGTTTAGAAATAGTAAACTAGTAGGTTGAAGGTTTTTCAGTCTGGATAGTCCCAGTACTGGAGGGTTTTTTGAAGGCAATCAGTCATTCACTTAATGTTTTAGTGCTGTGGTCAGTTTTCAGAAACAGTTTGTATCTTCACTTGGTAGCTGTGACCAAAGGAGGAATTACAGGAGCTATAGTGAAGATTTAAGTGAAGCTGATGATACCAGTAAATTTGCTAGAGAGAACTATCAGTGCATTCAGGATGGAGGATGAGCTGTCTCCTGTCTCCAGCTTTGCCCTCCATCAGAGCCTCCAAAAGTGGTTGGTTTTGACACTGAGTCTGTGGAGGAGCTGAGGAGTAGGGCTGCCTTCTGCCTGTTTCAGGCTTAGCTCTTCACCAGACCAGCCCAAATGGTTGTCAAAAAGCTGTTCCTGCTTCTGTTCTTTCCTTTTGACTAGGCAGTGCTAGTAAAGAATTTATACAACTGTTATTATTAAGAAAACCTCCCACAATCAGCTAAGTGGACTGTTACCATGAAAATAAAGAATAATCTGTAGGCAGGTATTCACATGGTTAACTGCAGCAGTCTCTCTTAGTAGAAGTCAGGTTCAAAACCTGAAACTTCAGAGCTGAAAACCCATAATATAAAATAGGAATTAAACCTCCTAAATTATGAAGATACTGACAATGCTTACTTTCTCCAAGGACCAAATTCTTAGAGAATGAAGCAAGTTTATCTTCACGCTAATTGCTTTAGCCTGCACTGAAGCTATAGTTCATATGTTTTTAGTTTAGTGAGCACCTATGATCAAACTCCCTGAAAGAGATGGGATTTGTAAAGGCTTTGTCAGAGAAGATCTGAAGGTGTCTGAGTATAAAGACTGTTTTTTAATTGAACCAGGACACTTTGCTTCACTCAAATGCTACCCTGTTGTGTCTAAATCATAGCTGGTGGTGTGTTGAGTGCTGAGCAGGTAGGGACCTGAAGAACTGAGATTGGAATTGCTGTGCACAACACATGGATTGGCAGTGCTGACAGTCTCTTGTAAGAATAAATGGAGTGATTTAAGGACCCTTCTTGGGAGCAAGAATTGTGCTCAGAGATGCTTGGCTGAGAAAGAGAACTTGAGATTATTTTTGTATCTGAACGTTAGTTCTAAGTACTCTGCTTTTAACATTTTCCTTGTGCTGTCTCTAAAGAAATAAGTGTTCTCCCTGTGCAGGCAGCTGTTGTGGTAAGAGGATTAATGGTTTCTTTTCCTTCAGTATGAAAGAATGAAGAGGGATCTGAAAAGTTCATGGTTTCTGTTGAAATATTCCCTGGGTTTGGGGGGATTTTTTACTTTATTCTTTTGTTGTTGGGACGGCTTTTAAGTAGAGTAAGGGTCATTTTTGTGAGGCAAAAGTGGGAATAAAAAAATCTAGGAGTATGTGGAGTATCATCCTTTCCACTGCATAAGAAAAGTGAAAAATATCTCAGTGGGTTTGGGGAGACATCTATTTTTTCTTAGTGACTGCTGTTGTAAAAACTTCTTTAGGAAAACAACAAAACATCTTCCTATGACTTGCATGGCAGGATGAGAAAGTAAAAACTTGAGCCAACTAGTAATTCCAGATAAAATTTCAAAGGGAGGGGAGAAGGTGAGAAGTAAAATAAAATTGTCAGAAATCTGAACATGTCCTGAGATTTTTAAGCTCTTATAACATTTCAGCTGGTGCCCACTAACCGGTGCTTTTCCTTTAGTCGATGACTTCAGTGAGGAATCATCCTTCTATGAAATTCTTCCCTGCTGTGCCCGTTTCCGCTGCGGTGACCTCATTGTGGAAGGCCAGTGGCATCACCTAGTTCTGGTCATGAGTAAAGGCATGCTGAAGAACAGCACAGCTGCACTCTACCTCGATGGACAGCTTGTTAACACTGTTAAGGTAAAATAAGTCTTTCAATCCTGTTTTTTACTGCTTGGAGTGATTTCTCTCTCTCTGCGATAAAAAAAAAAAAAAAACTTACAAGAAAAAAAGAACAAAATCACCACCACCACCCTGTCCAAAAACAAACCCTGCAACAGAATAGAAAAAAACAAAACCAACCCAAGCAACAAAACCAAAAACAAGAAGCAAGCACATTTATTTTCAAAGGTCAATACCTCGTTGTTAGGTGGAAGAAACTGCAAAGGGTAGTGAAGATCACTGTGGACCTGTGTACTGAGCATAAAATATTCCCAAGCTGTAACAGATATCCAAACATCATTTGACACCTGGCACGTGTGGGCTTTAAAGGGATAAAGCATAACCTGGTGTGGGGTTTAAACTAGCTAATACAGTAGGTAATGTTACTTTACTATAGGTAAAACAACATGTTGACTTTCAAAGTTTACCTCACAGTGTTCCTTTTGCAAGAGGAGAACTGTCAGTGGTTATGCTGACAGCTGTAATACATGAGTGTCTGTCTGGCCATCTCTCTGGCTATGCATGTCTACATTCAATAGCTGAAAACAGAATTTTTACAAGGTAAAGAGAAGAAAAGCCTGTGAGGTTGTTATGTATTGCCCAGGATCTTACTCATGTATTTGTTTAATTGTTTGAAAAGTTCTGCTGAATTGATTTCATCATGTTGAAATGGTGTAATTCACCTTGAAATGGTGTAATTTCCAAAGGCTGGGAAAGGAGAGAAAGCACTACTTTGAGCATCATGTCTTTAGGATCAAGATACAGCCTCTTTAGGCACAGATTTCTCATGTTCTCCTCCTGTGTTTCCATACACGCCTTCATCTTTTGGTAGCCACTTCTGGTCCTCTCATTTCCTTTCTGTTTAATGTTCTTCCCTGCCTAGTTCAGTACGGCGTCAGAATACTCTGTGTTACGTACCAATCATGTATTGGCTTGCAAAACCATTTTCGGACAGAATTTCCAATCTCATCACCGTCCCCTCGCTCCCTCACTAACTTGCCTGCATTTTCCTCCCTCCCAGCTCCACTACATCCACAGCAGCCCCAGCGGCTCTGGCTCTGCCAACCCTCCCGTGGTCAGCACGGTGTACGCCTACGTGGGCACGCCGCCGGCGCAGCGCCAGCTCTCCTCCCTGGTGTGGCGCCTGGGCCCCACGCACTTCCTGGAGGAGGTGCTGCCCGCCCCCGGCGTCAGCGCCATCTACGAGCTGGGGCCCAACTACGTCGGGAGCTTCCAAGCCGTTTATGTTCCGTGTAAGTACAGCTGGGGTGGCACCTGGTAACCTGGGCTGGCTGAGCTGGGATCCTGGTGGGATCCTGGCAGAAGGGGTGAGACAGCATGCAGGAGCAGAGAGGGAAAGCTTGCTGTTCATGGGAAGGAGATTAGTAGCTGCTAATGGATGATAGAAATCTCTTTGGTTTTAAACCGGTCAGATATGCTTAAAGCTGTCATTATTCGTACTGTATGCTATATTTATCTGTAGAAAGTGAAAATAAAAAGGATACCAAATTCTAAAGATATGCAGATAGATATAATTTATATTCCCTTTGAGTCTTGCATCTCTCATAGCATTCCAAGGGAGTTTTCTTAGCAAACTGTAGTAAAAAGCCATTTGTCACAGGCAAAGATGCAGGTTTACCAAATGCTTCTCTGGCTTTTGGTTGCTTTGTTTTCCTTCAGAAGGGAAGGGAAGTTTAGAGCCCTTAGGCTGGACAATATCACATCTCAGTTCTTTGCTAAATATTTTTTAATACCTATTCTGCAGTATAAGTTGCTTAAGGTTTTACCATTCAAATTAAAAGAAAAACAGTGCCATTAATGGAGGGAACTTCTGTTTTGTCTTTAAGGTAAAGATTCGAAGTCTGAAGGAATCAATCCATCACCGGTATCTTTGGTACCAGAAGAGAAGGTCTCCTTTGGTCTCTATGCACTGTCAGTTTCTTCATTTACAGTGGCAAAAATAAGGAAAGTTTACAACAAGTTGGACAGTAAAGCTATTGCCAAACAGGTACGTTGGGAAATAAGCTGGTTAATGTGTATGACTTTCCTTTCTTTTAGCTTCAAGATAATTCACTCAATGTAGCCAGGAACAGTCTAGTCCAATTCCTGTCCTGTGGGCAAGGACACTTTTCATTGTATCAGGTTGCTCAGAGTGCATTCCAGCCTGACCATGAATACTTCCTGAGAATTTACAGCTTCTCTAGGCATTGATGGCTGACCTTGGGGCCTTCTATGGTGAAGTGACTGCATCAGTGGGCAAGGGAAGGGTTACAGATGTCATTTTTCTGGACTGCTGTAAAGCCTTTGATATGGTCCCCCACAATATCCTCCTCTCTAAATTGGAGAAAGATGGATTCAATGGGTGGGCTGTGAAGACAGATAAGAAATATTGTTGGTTGGACAGTTGCATCCACTGGGTAGTGGTCAGTGGCTCAGAGTCTCAGTGGGAATTGGTGACAAGTACTGTCCCTCAGTATGTGGAGACAGGTATTATTTAATACCTTAATTAATGATGGAGAGAGATCAAGTGCACCCTCAACACATTCACTGTTGAAGTAAAGCTGAGTGGTGCTGTTGACACACTTGAAGGACAGGATCCCATCCAGAGGGATTTGGACAAGTTCCAGGGCTAGGTGGGCCCAGAGCAGTGAGTCAATTGGAAGCTCGTGAGGTTTAACAAGACCGAGTACAAGGTGCTGCACCTGGGTCAGGGCAATCCCTGGGATCAATCCAGGCTGGGGATGAGCAGATGGAGAGCAGCCCTGCCCAGAAGGACTGGGGGTGCTGGTGGGTGAGAGGCTGGACATGCCCCAGCCATGGCACTCCCAGCCCAGAGAGACAAACGTGTCCTGGGCTGCAGCAGAGCCCGTGAGCAGCAGGAAAGGGAGGGAGGGAGGGGATTCTGCCCCTCTGCTGTGCCCTGCTGAGAGCCCCCCTGCAGGGCTGCATCAGCTCTGGGCTCCCAGCACAAGAAAGACATGGACCTGTTGGAGTGAATCCAGGGAGAAGACCAAGATGATCAGAGAGATGGAGCATCTCTCCTGTAAGGAAAGGCTTTTAATCTGAGTTTGTTGTATGTTACTCCTTATCACAATAGGAAAATTTATAAATTATGAATTTTAGGCTTGCATTAAAAAAAAACCCTTCAACCCCTGCTTTTTTTTTTTTCTTGTTTCCTTCAGCTGGCAATTTCTTCTCATGAAAATGCCACACCAGTGAAGCTGCTACATAACTCAGCAGGGCATTTGAATGGACCAGCACGCTCCATTGGTGCAGCTTTGATAGGGTATTTGGGTGAGTTGAGCACTTAAGAATTATTATGCTTTAAAATTATTACTTGTCAATAAGAACTTAGGTCTAGAAGATAAATCATGTGATGGATGAATGCTAATGGTGCATCATATCTGTTGAACATCTTATATTTTATGGATATATTAATATCTTTTTTTTTTTTTGCTCACATGGGATGCTTGTTTCAGTTTGATTCATCATTATGAAAATATATTCAATTACTTTACCTTAGGTTATTGTTCTATATTTCCTTCACTTCCTCTTCTGAGGTGTCTAGTAGCATTCTTTTTATAATTCAAGTAATGCTAAAATGAAAATTGCTTTCAAGTTTTCACCATTATTTCGTGCAAAAATTCAATTTGAATATATTCTAATTTATTTTCTCTGTCTGTGCTCAGGAGTAAGAACATTTGTCCCCAAACCTGTTGCCACTACACTGCAGTACATTGGTGGGGCTGCTGCTATTTTGGGACTTGTAGCCATGGCATCAGATGTGGAAGGGTTGTATGCAGCTGTGAAAGCCTTGGTCTGTGTGGTAAAGAGCAACCCACTGGCCAGCAAAGAAATGGAAAGAATCAAAGGTTATCAGGTATGTAAAAAATGTCTTAAAACAGACCAGGCTGATTGAAATGAATTTCACTGTTTGTCTTCACAGTTCCCATGGAAATCTCTTGTTGTGTTATAACCCGAGTTTCTCTTTTATAGTTTCTTGAGCTCTTGGTTAATTAGCATAGATGAATTATTTAGGACATCTTTTAAAGGAGAGGGTGAAAACTGTTTTGCTAAGCTGTTGTGCAGATTTAGCTGCATTGCTGAAACTGAGCCTTCAGTAACAGCACAGAAGGGCACAACTACTGTCCTTAAATGATTCTTTCCTTGTGATTTTGAACCCACCCCTGCAAGCCTGGGAGCTTGTGTCTCTGATGTGCCAGTAAGAGAGAGGATAAGGACACATTAAAAATCCAAATAAGTGAACTCCTAGAAGAATCCTTTTAAGGAGACTGCATTTTGTAGTTAGTGATGCTATTTCCTTTCAAGCTGAAGACATTAATTCTCCACTGGGATGGGGAAAAGGCAATCACTTATGCAGAAGGATTGGCTGAGTGATTTGAAAAGGTCTTCACATGAGCAATGCATCTCATGGAGGCTGCTTTACTGAGATGGAAAGTTCTGTGGTTTGGGCTGTGTATTTACAAATGCTATTGCCTAGTGCAGTTACCTCAAAACATATCATTCCAAGGAGCCTGGTGCAGACCTTGGCTTACTGTGACCAAACAAGTCTAGACAGTGTCCTTCATGTACCATGAGTAGTCAGTGGATCATTACAAGTGACCTTACATTCCACTTGTATTGACATCAGCAAATAGTGTGGTTTGAGGGAGATTCCCAGAAATCTGTGCTGCTTTAGTGTTTCAATGAGGATGGTAAAGCTGAACAGGCAGGATGTTGAGTGTTTAAATAAGTTTGCTTCAGAAGACAAGGAACTGTAACAGTAAATCTGGTAAATGGTTCTTTTCCAGCCCAGATTATAAGAAGTTAAAGCAAGAGTGGGGACTGCAGTCATGCTTATGGGAACAAAGCATAGCAAGGAAAAAAGAGACTTATTCAGATTTATGTTACCTTTTTCCAGTGCCAGAATACCTCTCATTTGGGCATGCTGTGCTCTAGGCCTGCTCCATTTGTCTGCCATGTCCATGTTTGCCATCCAGGAACACAACTGCTTGAGGATGTGCTGCCTTAAATTGTGATATCCTGCCAGAGAGCTGAGAGGGGGTTGTGTCCCTAATACTCAGGGCCTGGATCCTGTCTGTGATGTAAAAAGATGTTTTATGAGCTGGAGAATGTCCTGGATATGCCACTTCTGTAATGAACTGTAATGCCACTTTAAAACTCTTTCATCAAGAGTATCAGACATACTTTAAGGGCCTTCTCAAAAGGGGCAGAGACATTTCATCTGTTCTCCTCCATGCTTAGACAACATTGCTGTGTACTCACAGGACAAATTCCTTTTCTGTTTGCTTGTTCAAGCTGCTGGCAATGCTGCTAAAGAAGAAGAGGTCCCTTCTCAACAGCCACATACTCCACCTGACCTTTTCCCTGGTGGGAACTGTTGACAGCGGGCACGAGACATCCATTATCCCAAATTCTGCTGCCTTCCAGGACCTGCTCTGTGATTTTGAAGTATGTAGAGCTGCACAGAAAAGTGGTTATGATAATGATTAAATCAGGTGTTGATAGTGTACTTTAAATATTCAACAATAGCAAATTAGTTTGTTATCCTGAGAACTCTGTATTTCTTGCATAGTACAGTAAAGCAGCTGAGCAACGGGGTTATTGGTAACTTTTCCTGCTAAAATGGCCTGAATCACTGCACAAGCAATGGATGGGTGCCACAGGTGTTTCTGCTTTTTGTTGTTGTAGTAGATAGCATTCTATCGTTTCCTGTTCATCAATTTCTTTTCACACGCGTGTTCTACTGCAGTACATATATCAAGGCATGAAAAATGCCCTGAAAATAAAAGTAGGAGGTAAATATTCAATATAGCACATGGGAATCACTTTATCACACATTTCCTGTAAGGTTAATAGTAAGGGAGTTAAAATTCTGTTTGCATGACCTTATGAAATATTTAAATGTTGTGTTAAAGTAAGGAAAGTAGCAAATTTCAGAGGAAAATGCTAATGTGGTAGAGGCTGATAAAAGATTCCCAGAACTTATCCTTTTGTGTATGCTCCTTTGGCATTATCCATACCTTACATAGACTGAATAAAAGAGTTAAAGTAAATACTACTACCACTGCTAAGCCAGATATAAGTTGCTGACTTAATATTGCAAGTCACTTTTGCACAGATGACTTAACAGACATAATAATTTCCTTTTTTTAGATGTCTGAGTGTTTCAAAGCATTCCTGGAAACCTCATTCAGGAAGAAACTTTGCAAAAGTCTGAGATTTTGGCTGTTGTTTTTCAGTTTTTTTGAGGTTTTTAAAATTATTTACTTTATTCAGAAATCAGTGACCCAAACATTTCACTTCATTTGGATCAGATGTTCTTATTCATGCAGAACAGGGAAATTAAAAGATTTGTTCTCATCATGCTAAATTATAAGATTAGAAGAAAAGCAAAAGCTAGAAAGCTTATCTTTTAAGCCATTTTTATACACCAGAGTACAAGTTATTAATTATGCTTTGTTCAATAGCAAATCAATGTTAAGATTTGCAGCTGTAACTGTGAGCTTTCTGGCTTTTATATCTTCTATTACTTTTATTGATTGAACAATTGATATTTTGGATTTTTTGGTAGGGAATCTATAATTTAAGTGGAGGCAATGCTGGGTAAAAAATAAAATCAAGGAAGACCTTGAGTTTAATCTTGGTGGAAGGTAGTAAATTAATTTTATGAAGACATGAACCTTCACTTAAACCAAATAAATTTATCACAGCCTTGTAAATCCCAATAGCTCCTTTGGAGTCATTGCACTGTCTTTTTAAATTTTGTGCAAAAAGACAGTGTGTGACCTTTTGTCTAGTTCCCTTTATAAGTTTTCAGCCTGGTTTAAGTTTAAGCCTACCCTTGCAGAGAATATTTTTGGATTCGATGTGTGGTTCTTCATGGCCAGGTAAACAGTCTTGTATGTGAATGATTTTAATCTCTTCATAACCTTTGATTTATTAATGCTTGTTTTTAACCTACAAGTCAATTTGTGTACAAAAAATGCTGTTTTATCTGGATTTCAGGTCTGGCTTCATGCACCCTATGAGCTTCATCTGTCATTATTTGAGCACTTCATTGAACTCCTCACTGAGTCAAGGTAGGAACTGATGCAAGCCTAGCAATGGGCTTCACAGCATTAGGTGATATTTAGAGGATACTCCAATTTTAAATGGCCATCTCATTTCTTTTCTTCTTCCAGTGAAGCAGCAAAGAATGCCAAGTTAATGAGAGAATTCCAGCTCATCCCAAGACTGCTGTTGACTCTTCGAGACATGTCCCTGTCCCAGCCCACTATTGCTGCAATTAGCAATGTGCTGAGCTTTCTGCTTCAGGGCTTCCCCAGCAGCTATGACCTGCTCAGGTATCCCACCCCTGGAGAAAAGAATTCTCTTTCTTGGTTCTCTTTCTTGGTTCTCTTACCTTGGTCAAAAGTACCTCAGACTGCTGAGGAGTGTGTAACATGAAATGCTCATGTAGTAGTTTGGGTTTTTTTCTTCTATTAACTAGATTGAACTGGACATCAGCAATATTTTGAAGCCTTGATTTGCATGTGATTTTTCAGTTTGCATCTGACCAAGCATGGTTGAATGATCAAACTGGTTTAATATTCTACAGGTGAAAAGTGGAGGCGCTTTTGTTCATCTAAAGCACTGAACACTCCTCCTGAATACCATTGAATATTATTTGAGATGGGCTAAAAAGATACTTCTGGTTAAAATGCAGTTTTGATTACTATCTTGAATGCAGGGTTTAGTTCCAGATTTTTTTCTTAATCATCACTGTATGAAAAGGTATTTAAGGCTGTCAGATATAGTAAAACTAATTCTGACTGATGAAAATTACACTAGTTACTGCAATTCATATGTACAGGAGTATTTTAAATGCTTTGAAATAGTTTCACTCCTTGATAACTTGATTTTTTTCATCTCCCATTTCATGGAAATGGATAAAATATTGCGGGGAGCTCTTTGCATAGGTGTGGTTGTGTTTTTTTCAGCTCCTTACTTTTAAGTACAATTAAAGGTATCACAAGTTTCAACCTGAGCATCTTACCTGTCTTTGTTTTAATTATACAAGACAAAAAGTGATTCAATAGTAAAACTTTTGGTTTTATGCTTAAATGGTTACAGAATAGATTGTAGACCAGTGTTCCCTGGTCTCCTTCCTGGAAGTAAAAAATGAAAAATGTTGCATAAGTTGGGAGAAGTTGGGAGTAGGGATCATTTCAGGTTAGCTGGAGAGGAAAGAGGAATATATTGCATCTCCTTTCTTGGAGTGGTACCTCAGTGTCTTGTCATGGAAAACCATGACCCTGTGTTACATAACCTCAAGCTATAGGCATAAATGTTCTTCCAGGGTTGAATAACCACTGTTTTGATGTAAAAATTGTTCAGCTGTAAGAGGTTGAGAATAGTGTTTTGTTCTCCTTTAACTCAAGGTTTCCTTTTACTGGGACTCAGTGGTATCTCCTAGTTCCCCTTCGCAAATCCTAGCATTTTCAAGGACCCTTACCTGCAGACTTGTCTACAAATATTGTTTTAATTACTACAATTTAATTTGTGTTTTGGCTAGTAACTTGAAAAGAAGACCATTTTCATCAATCTTCAAATGTGAGAAAGCTGACATTTTTGGGTGTCTCCCTGTCACTGGTGTCATGGTTTTATATTTAAGGTGAATTATTGATAGATGAGAGTGCATCTGTCATATCAATGACTGATGTTTTTTCTGTGTACATCAAGGTTTGGACAGTTCATCTCTTCCACTTTACCTACATTTGCAGTCTGTGAGAAGTTTGTGGTCATGGAAATAAACAATGAAGAAAAGCTTGACAGTGGTAAGTGTTGACAGTACTTAGAAGCAGGAGAATAAAATACTTTGTGGTCTCTTCTGTGCTTGAATACAAAAAATATGGAAATAATGTCATTAACAATGTTGCAGTTTTGTTATAACCTGGCTGCTAGTTAGTGGGGCTTGAGTTTTCAGTATTGACCACAGAGCAGAGCAAAACACTTTTTTGTTTCCTTCATTTAATGCTGTGTGGTTTTGTTCTCCTTTCTCCGCTTGCTCCTTCCAAACAGCTGTGCACCTCTGCTTCTTTGTGGGGGGAAAAAAAAGACATTAAACTGGTTACTAAGTGCATCAGCCCTCCAGGTGTGGAGGAAGTGAAAGAATTAACTAAACCTGGTAACTTTGTATTTTTAGGTAAAAAAAGAAATGCTACTATCCTTCAATAATTCTTAAATTCTTACTTTGAATTGTTTTGAGACCACTTCTACCCTTATTTACCTTGTGCAATTGCATTTTCAGTCAGTCTCCCTGAACAGAAATGTTTTAGTCCCACAGTGGATGTCAGCCAAATTAAATAGAAGGATTATCCAAAGAGCCTCTGTTTCTACATCTCTTGGGAATGTACTGGTGCAGAGGGACAAGGGAGAAAGAATTTCTCCTTTTACTGTTAGATATATTGGTCTGGTGTCACAAAGAACAAGGTTTGAGCAGTCTGCACATTCTGGAGAGGGGCTTTTCACAAGAGTGTGTAGTGATAGGAGGTAGGGGGAATGGCTTCAAACTGAAAGAGAGCTAAAGTTGGAGATGTGGAGGAAATTCCTCACAATGAGGGTGGTGAGGCACTGGAACAGGTTGCTCAGAGAAGCTGTGGATGCCCCATCCCTGGCTGTGTTCAAGGCCAGTTTGGATGGGCAGCTCTGTCCAGTGGAAGGTGTCCCTGCCCATGGCAGGGGGGTAGGAACACGATGATCTTTAAGGTCCCTTCCAACCCAAACCATTCCATGGTCCAGTGGGATTCATCACTTTCTTCCTGTGCCTCAGTTGTTCCTTCAGAATAGTTTTTGTTTTTGTGGTCTCAAAGATGATTAAATTTGAGCTTTCTAGTGAAAAAGAGGATATTGGGTATTGGAAAGGGATTCAGATTGGTGTTCTCACTACAAGCCATCACTATCCTGGTTTGGTTTGGGGTTTTTTTTTTACTAGGTTAGTAGTAGCCTGAGCTGTTTTTTACCTACATAGGGGACTGAAGAACCTTGGGGAGAAATTCAGCGTGTGACAGAAGTGAAAAGTGAAGCTTTTGAGGCAAAGGGATGAGATTTTTAAGCTACTGGTGTTCATCACTTCTGTTGGATTTCTGCCATAGAAGATCATTTGTTGTCTGCATTTTGTGCACAAAACCTTGGTCCAGAAATTATCCATTTATCTCCATTTTTGAATATGTTGCCTCAAGCTAGGCTGCCTTTTTTTTTTTTTTAATAATGTAAACACAGGCTCCTCCTTTGACAGCCTGAGCTACAGGAAGAGGGATTTGCAAAATAGCTGTGAAGTTAGTCCTGAGCTGCATGGATTGGCTTGGTTGCAGTAAATGTGTTTTTCAACTGATGATCAGCTTGGGGATGTGTTGAAAGAAAAGGAAACTAATTTTTCTGTCCATTTCTTAGACTTGGAGGGATTTGGGAAGTATCAGGGTCTATTCCTTATGATTTCCACATCTTCCCAACCATTCCACTTTCAAAATGTAAAATATTTATTTAATTGCTGTGTTTTGCAGTTTTGGGAGAAGGGAGGGATGGGAAGGAATGGTGACAGAGAGTGACCACCTCAGTTGAGATTACTGTCTGAGAAGCTGTGATTCTCTTTCACCTGTTCTTCAAACTGCCCAGAGTCTGTGTGACAGTGATAAGGAGAGACCAGACATTTCTCAGAGCCATGTAATGGGCTGCTTGCACTTCAGCTCAGCTTCCTTGCAGCCTGAGTGGGGGTCAGGTTTGCCTATGTATTTTCATATGTATGGAATTTATGAATAGCCTTTAAAATGCCCAAGTTCCAAAATCCTAATTTTGCCTCTTTTTTTTTTTGGTTTTTTTTTTCCAATATTTAGGAACAGAGGATGATTTTGGAGGACTTGTTTCAGCTAATCTTATTCTACTACGGAACAGGCTTTTAGATATCCTTCTGAAACTTCTCTATACATCCAAAGAAAAGACAACTGTTAATTTGCAGTAAGTACAAAAAATCCCTTGAGGCAGAGAAAGGATGTGATTTTTTTATTTCAAAGAGAAGAATTTTACAGCCTCCATTCAGTTCACTAGTGGAGTTGCAACATTTTATAGGAGCTGTTGAATGATTTATTCAGATGTCACTGAAATATTCTCAGGTATTCTAGGAGAAATAGGACACATGATTAATTTTTGTTTTCTGTTAACTTCATGCATGGCTATAGGAAAAATAATATCTAAGAGAAAACTTCTATTTTAAAGAAATGGGATAGTCAGTAGGCGTTATCGCTGAGATTATTGACCCTAGAATGCCCCTTAAAGTTGCAAAAAACCCTTCCTAATCCTCCCAAGTGACTCTTCCCTTAATAAAAACAAAGAAAGAAACAACCTTCCTAAATTTTTTCATACCAGTTACAAAAAGATTTCAGTTCAGAATTCCATATTTGTTATTAAAAGCACCAGTTGGAGAAATCTCATGCAATGGAATTAGTCCCAGGAATTGTATTTAGTCTCAAATGCACATTAGCTGTTTCATTTAACAAAATGATATTTCTTCTTTGTAGCAAACTTAGCTAAGAATTTTCTCCTAAAGTTTGCCCTGCAGTGGAGGACACTGATTTTTGCTGTATAGAAGGAAACTAAATGCTGTAAAATGTGACCTTTTTTTTCCCCTTCACTTTACTTAGGGCTTGTGAAGAACTGGTCAAGACCCTGGGTTTTGATTGGATTATGATGTTTATGGAAGAACACCTGCATTCCACCACAGTTACAGCAGCCATGCGAATTCTCGTGGTCCTGTTGAGTAATCAGCCCATCCTTATCAAGTTTAAGGAGGGCCTCAGTGGAGGAGGCTGGCTGGATCAGACAGATTCTGTCCTGACCAATAAGATTGGTACTGTGCTAGGTAGGCATCTCAGCCCCTTGGGGATCAGGGATTCCTGGGAGCACCTGTGCTGGGGTGTTGGGTGTGGGTTATGGTGTGGATGCTGTCTGGCTTGAGGCCCTTCTGTTTCTCTTGTCACTGCTGCCATCAGATGCTCCTCCTGCACTTCATTTTTCTTACAAGCAAGAGTTAAGATTTCCTAGGCAAAAGGGAGTGGTTTGGCAGAGCTGCCCTTAGCTGAGGTGACACAGATGTCATTATTGTCCAGCTTTGGCTCATCTGCATGAAGCCTGTGTAGATAATTGTTTTTTTCTCTTAACATCAGGATAAGGTGAAGTGTGTCCCATGGGCAGGCATGGCTGAGCTACATGCAAAGAGCAGCACCTGATGCACACAACTAATAAAAATTCAGTAGAATTTACTTGTTTACTTTTAATAGAGCGTTGTGCCATGTTGTATCTGAGCTGCTTTGATGACTAGAGAGTGTTGTGTCCATCAGATTTACCAGTTTGGATTTTTGCTGTCTTGGAAATTTCTGTGTTCACAGTATCATCTCAGCATTCCTTTTCCTCTCCTTCTCTTCCATTTTTGTGTACACAAGCACGCTTTCTATAAAAGGCTTTTTTTTCCAGTTAAATCCTCCCTTATCCAGGTTATCAGACCTCTCAATTTCCCCTTGTGACCTGGAATTGTGTATAAGGCTTTATTGTTAGAGGACTCATTTTGATCATCCCTCTGTCTGAAATGTATTTCCAAATGTTTGAAATAACATTTGTCAGCTCTTACAGAGAGGTGTAGTGGCAATTTCCCACCAACCTGTGTTTTTTCCAGTCAAAATAAAATAATGCTTTTCAAATTAATGTCTAGTCAGGCCCTGGTGCAAACTCATTGACATGAAATTAGGGTCTTTCATAAGCTTCAGTGGCCTTTAGATCAGAGCAATGGTATCAATAGTTCTTTTAACTTAATTGTTGTTCCTAAAATACCTGTTCAAGGAGCCACCTGTGTTGCAGCAGTACATGATCTGTTACTGCATTAAAAGTTTTTCTGGATTAGTTTACTATAAGGAAGTAATTGAAGTGTTGTTGAAGCAATCTTCCTTCAGGAAGAGGGCTCTTCTAAAATGAAAATACAAAAACATAAAAATATTTCTTTATGCTTTGTATCTTTGATAGATTTCAGATATAGTATCTTATTTTTTTCTTAAAGAAAACACTCTTTTTACTGTTTCCCACAATATATCCCTCAAGATATTCAGCTGTAGGATGCTGAAGCATAGGATGTTTCTTTACATTGCCAATGAATTAGGAGGATTAAGGAAAATGGTTGTTCAGAAGCTGTAAAACACATGCAAATATTTATTGTTAAAAAATACAGAATCTGTTTGGCTCATTCTGATTGAGGTTCTGTATTTTATTTAAGAAACAATTTTGCAGATGCATTTCCCTTGCATAGTTATGCTTTAAAAACTTGAAAACCATTGGCGTTTTAGGGAATAGATATTCTTTACTTAATATGTACTTTAAATGTCTAATAGCATAAACATTTTCTTCAGTCACAAAGTCTTTCTAAGTAAGATTTTGATTTACAATGACATTTGAAAGCATTTTTTGAGTTTCTCTATTTTTTCCTGTTATAGTATCACTTTAATTGAATCCAAACTAGACTGTGGTGAAAAAGATATTTTTAAACTTGAGTCTCATAACCTGATAGTGGCAGATTATCTAATTTTGTACACTGTGTTTTTTGATAAATCATAACATACTGGCTCCAAGATTTCTCATGAAACTGAGTACAATGTATTTTTGTTGAAGGTTACTGATGAAATTTCTGCAGCCATGCAGCACAGATTTCTTTAGTCTGATTTCTGATAGATGTCTTCTGTTTAAAAAGTCAATTTCTGGTGGAAAGTGTCTGTATTTGAGCCTCAGAAAAACCACCTGACCTCTGGCAGTGTCAGAGCAATGGCTCACAGTATTGATGTGGAGACTGAGCTGTCTTCCTGCCTCTTTCCTTGCCTGAAAATAAGTGCTTCTGCCACCCAGGTGTAATATTTTATTTCTTTTCTTTAAGTAGGAAGTTGAAATACATAGGTAGAAGCAGGGTCACAAAAGGTGGTTCTGGCATCACTTAAATAAAATAAGACTATTTAATGCTTACTACCAGCTGATTAATCTAAAACAAAATACCTGAAATAACATATCCTTGAGACTTCTCTGGACACAAATTAGCTGCCCATAGACTTAAATGGACCATTGGGTTGCTGCTTCATTGTATAAATCTGTAACTGAGATTAAGGTGATATTTTGCTCTCAGCCAGCAAAATATCTATTTTCAGAGACCTGAGTGTTTTAAAAGTCAGAAATTGTGGTCACAGCCAGAAAATTGATCTGTGCATGTAAGCAGTTGTATTAAGCAGTCTGTATGGAACAGAGTCATCTATGTGGTACTGGGAAGCAGTGATTTCCTTTAATTGTTTAAAAAAAAATGAGACCTCTGAAGCAGCATGGTGTCGTGTGTGATAGTCTGTGTGCTCACATTTGCTTTTTACAGCATTACTTTCTGAGGAGGTACCCTTTGAATCTCCCCAGGTGAGCAGGAAGGGTCCTCACAGGTGGTGATTCCCTCTTAACCCCGTTGCCTTTGTGTTTCCCATCCTAGGGTTCAATGTCGGCCGGAGCGCTGGTGGCAGATCCACGGTGCGGGAGATTAACAGGGATGCCTGTCACTTCCCAGGCTTCCCCGTCCTGCAGTCCCTTCTCCCAAAGCACACTAATGTGCCTGCACTCTATTTCCTCCTCATGGCCCTTTTCCTGCAGCAGCCAGTCACTGAACTGCCTGAAAACCTGCAGGTCAGTGCACCTGTCATCAGCAGCCAGTGTAATCAGGGTGCCAAGGTAGGGATTATCCAGAAAGATGTGAATGCAATTCTGTCTGTCATGAAAGAAAATAATGGATTAACCAGGTGCTCTCCTTCTTCCCTGCAGCTGACTCACAGTCATGGTGTGCTGTTTAGTGCTAAGCTCTTTGGGGTGGGAGTATGTAGAAGCCAGCCTGCTATGGCTTAGCTGTCAGTGGTGTCACTCTAGTCCATTTTGGGGTCAAATGAGAAGCAGATCCCTAGTTAAAGCTGGCGTGCTGTGGGCATTGAAGGGAACATAATCTTTTGCTTGCTTTCTTTGGTTGTGAGGTGGGTTTTTTGTGGTTTTTTGTTTTAAGGAGTGGGCAGTTGCTGTGTTAAAGAGTGTTCACAGGTTACAGGCAGAACAAGGTTGCTTTTATTTCAGAAAGTCTCTGTGCTTTTATAGGGAGACAGCTTAGTTGTTGCTGAAAAATACTGGTTGTTCTTATTCTGGACAGGTTATTTTGGGCTTTTTTGAAGTGAGTAGTCAATGTATGACCTACAGCAGTCCTAGGAAACCCCAGGGCTGTGCTTTATGAAGAAAAGCCACACACACTCCAGATAGACAAGGTGCCTATTTAGAATGGGTGCAGTGCAGATGTTTATTTATCAGTGAGAACTGAAAAGTAAAACTTTGAAACCAGGAGGTGCCTGCCTCTTTTCTCAAGAGGAATACTTTGCAGCACATTCAGCACTCTTCTGCCATGAGGTAGAGGCACAAAACTCTCTCCTCTGCCTCTACAGTATTGAAGTATGACACTGTTAAACTGAAACAAAATTAGACTACTTGGTAGCACTCATAATACTAGAGGTGGACACTTAGTCCCTTTTTATTTTTAATTGATTTAAGTATTTGGACTTGCTGGAAAATACAACTTGATTTGTTTGTGTTGTTCATATCTTTTTTTTTTTTTTCCTTGTGGGATATCGTGTGGGTTTTACTGCTAGATGTGAGTCAGCTAAGTTGATTGTGCAGCACGTGTGCTAACAATTCTTTTGATTTAAAACATATACTTTATGAGAAATGAGAACTGAGAAGATGAGAGTTGCAGTTTCATTAGCTCATGTTTGAAAGAAATTTTCTTCAGTGACATGTGACATTCATATGAAGTTTGGTGATAAAGTTCGAAAGATGTAAAACAACTAATTTTTTACCTACTGCCAAATGAATATATTGTATCTGTAATAAAAAGCAGTATACAGTTGCACAGGAGAAAGGGATTATTTAAGGTGTTTTCTTCTCTTTCACCTCTTACAGTTTGATTTAGACTCCATTTGGACATTCATATTTGGAGTTCCTGCCTCCTGTGGCACTGTTACCTCCTCAATACACAGTGTTTGCACAGAAGCTGCCTTCTTGTTACTGGGAATGCTGAGGAGCATGCTGAATTCTGTAAGCATAAAAAATTTTGCTTGTATTTCAGTATACTGTGTTGTTCAAGTTTTCCACATGGTCAAAAGCCAAATTAGAAAGGTCAATGTTTTGTTATAGTATCATGACAAAATTATCTGTGAGTTAGGCTCATAATACTTGGGTGAAAATTGTAATTTGTTTGGGTTTTTCTATGTTACTTTTTTCCAGTATCTGTAGAAATATTAGTAGCCACAAAACTAACTCTGCTTTTTCACAAAAAAGCTGGGCTTTCTGTTTAGCTAAAGTTAAAACAAAACAAGAAGGCAGAAGGATACAGTGTCCTTGGCAGAGATAATTGAACTTCTTTCCCGATTAACATCATGAGAGAATGTTTGAGACTCTGTATCCATCTGCTCAGAGCTATGTGAGTTGCAGATTTCGTTCATGAACCTTCCTCTTGCAGAGAAGTCCCTGACTATGAATAGCCCCATGCCAGAGGAAATGAATTTACTGTCAGAGAAATGTTTCTTCTCATCTTTGAGTCTAATGTCAAGAGTAGGGAAAGTTGGTTTCTCAGTGGGAAAATTTTGTATTTCCTTAAAGCAGAATGTGTTATTTGCTGAAAATTTCCTCCTGAAGTGCTTGAAAAGCAGCACCTGTTTGGTTGTCACCTGTTGGGTCATCATGTGTATGTGATGTGCTCTATTGCTTGCATGCTTCTCCCAAGGTAATGTGTCCAGGAGTATCTTCTGGACAAATGTACCTGCTGCGGTACCTGTTCTGTTGTCACATGTTCTGTCTCTGCTGGTGACCCATCATGCTGTTTGGTCCTCACCTGTTTGGATACGCTTGAGACATGCTTAGAGACATGTGCTGTGTCTTGCGTGCTGTCACAAGGTGTCTTCAGCTGTGCCATCACATTTTGGGTTGGCCCCAGTCTGGTCAATATTTTGGCCAATATGTTTGCCAATATTTCTGAAATGGGGCACACACTTTAGCTTATGGTCAATGATGTGCTGTAAAATGCAGCTGGTCTCCTGTTTGAGATGTGCTTGAGAGCCTGCTCTTCCTTTCTGAAGTAGATGTTCTTGAATTGGTGCTGTCTGTGCTAATCTGGTGTTTGTTTCTCAACCCAGCCCTGGCAGTCAGAGGAAGAAGGCTCCTGGCTGCGGGAATACCCGGTCACCCTGATGCAGTTCTTTCGGTATTTGTATCACAATGTACCCGACCTCATGTCCTTGTGGATGAGCCCAGAGTTCCTGTGTGCGCTGGCAGCAACAGTGTTTCCTTTCAACATCCGACCTTACTCCGAGATGGTAGGAAATCCAGCTACTTGCCTGTTCTCTTTGTCACATGAGTGTTACTTTTGAGGATTTATCGATTACCAGTGGTACCAAGATCTATTCACCTTGCACAAGAGCTCATCATCCGTCATCAGAACTGAGCTGGATGTTTTGTGCTTGGGTTGTGGAACTGAGAGAAGAATGTGTTAAATTGCAGGGCAGTTGTGCAGGGAGATCAAAAGCAGCATTTTAGGGGCAACAGACAGTTTGCTTGTTTTCTAGTGGACCATTATTTTCAGTTGTATGAAAAATGTTAGCTCAGATTTACAAAAACAAAATAGACTGACTCAGCCCTCTGCTCTGGAGGATGTCATGAAACCTTGAAACTTCCTTTTCCTCACACTTCCCATTTCTGCTTTTGTGGCTTAACCACAAAAGAGTGTTCTTCTATTTCCTGAAACTTACTTCAGTCTAGGAGAGGGTATGAATTCAACTTTGCATGGCTGCCTGAAGTTTTCTTTGAGCTTAGTGTCATTTGCAAATGATACTATTTCTACAGTATGAATGGAAAGGGAAAAATAGATATTGTTAGCCAACATCTAAAAGTAATTCTATTAAGAACATGGAAAGATAATTAGTCTAAAGGTTGCCAAATGCTAGAACTACGGAGAGTATTGTAAAAAAACTTCAGGTGATACTTGCTGATGGTGTGCTAATATTTTTTTTGTCAATACAATTGGGAGACCAATTTTTAACAGTGTCTGCTGCTGAGTGTCTCATAAAGACATGGGATTTTTTTTCTTTTTTGTTAAACTTGCATTTAAAGTGGATTCTAGGAGCTTGCTCTCTCAAAAACAAAGTGCCACTTACAAACTGATAATGCTGATTTGGGATTCACTTGTACAGCGTTTTTAGAGTAGCCTTTTATCTCTGAGCAGGCTTTAACTACTAGATCCCTTGAAATTCTGTGTAGCTGCCTGGCAACTTGAGCTCTTTGCTGTTTGAGGGTGCTCCTCACTCCTAATTGCTTTACTCCTCTGCCCAATTGTGTAGTACTAATCAGTGCCTGGTGAAGTAGCTGAATCACAGCCAGATTTCTGCAACAAAACATTATAATCTAAATTCAACCATGAGAGAAGATTCTTTTTAAAAGGTCTTTCAGCTTTTCTGATACTGCCATTAAAAACAGAAAGAATGTGTATTTGGGCTTCTCTTAATTTCTTGAAAACACTCTCCTGCTAAAGCAGACCAAATGTTGAAAACATTTGGTTACTTGACATGTAAGCTGGCGATGCAAGAGGCCTGATGAGGGAAATCATATTGTCTCCTCTTTCATTTAAAGAAGGGAGTTGCATAAAAAGAGTCAGCCTTCTGCATTTGACAGCTTTCATTACTGTTTGTGCTTTTGTTACAGTCCTCTTTAAGAGCTAGCCTTTCAAAGGTTTCTGTTCATCAGAAATGGGAAAGCTGTGGAGACCCTTTTTTTTTTTCTTCTTCTTCTTTTAGAGATTTTTGGGAAACCGGCTTACCCATAACTGCACTCTGATGAAGGTATTGTATTAAAACAAAAAAAAAAAGGCTCAGTTCCTTTTTTGTTTTATGTTATGTAAGCTTGATGGCCTTTTTTTAGTTGGCTTCTGTCTTGATTTTATTTTAACTGCATTAGTTAATATATTTTTCAAAACTTTTCTTTTTTCCTTTTTCTTTTTTTTTTTTTTTGCAATGAGAACATTTATTTTTGCCAAGTATCTAGAAATCACCCAAGTAATTCTGTTGGTTAGGGAGCATGAAATGTAACTCATGCCAGATCATTGTTTGCCTTGGGAATCCACAACTGGATGTTTCCATATTGGGGAAATGATCCTGAACATCATAATTTTCTAAAAAGGCTTCTTAAGAAGCAAAATGTGAAGTGAAATGCCATTAGAAAGAGAAGCAAAGAAGAGATAAGTGAAGAAACTGCCATTAATTAGCTGATCTCTACAGTTTTAACACGCTGGTTTTTACAGGTCACTGATCTCGATGATGAAGTTGGGTCCCCAGCTGAGGAGTTTAAAGCCTTTGCAGCTGATTCTGGCATGAACAGGAGCCAATCAGAATACTGCAATGTGGGCACCAAAACCTACCTGACCAACCACCCTGCCAAGAAGTTTGTGTTTGACTTCATGCGTGTGATGATCATTGATAACCTGTGTCTCACACCAGCCAGCAAGCAGACTCCACTGGTAGACCTTCTGCTCGAGGTAGAGTTTCTTTGGGGTTTGGGTTTGGGTTTGGTTTTGTTATTTGAGCTTAGTTGTGACACCTTGTCTCCATAAAGTGCTTTTTTCTAGTACCTTACAAAGTTAGGCTAGTGATGACTGAGATTCAGTGGAATTGTCATGAAATAAAAAAACCCCACACTATTATTTCATAAAGAATAGTTTGTTCACTTTAATGGCTTGGAAAATGGCATGAGAAGTTGTAGCTTTCCTCAAGTTTTATTTTTGTGGACTGTGATTCAGTGGTTAAATACCTTTCCAACCATGACATCTGTATTGACTGTTGAAAACAAAACCCCTGCAGAAATTTTAGGTTTTTTTTCTGTTCTGTTCATATTAGATTTTAAAAAACTTGTGCCATAGATGTTGCCAGTTAGATAAAAAGACATATGGGGCCATGTGCTATAAAACTTCACAAGACAGCTCTGTTATCTTGCTGTAAATCAACTTCTGAAATTCATGACACTTGAAGAAAAGCATTGTCCTGCTAATGGTGAGGCATTTAGTTACTATTTAACTGCCTACACCTTCAGACAGTACATTTTGAAATGTTCACTTCATATCACTTCTCATTCTCCTTGACTTACCTGTTAGTTACCTCATTTTACATGTTGCTGAGTCTCCCTGATTTTTTTTGAAAGCTGCAGGACTTTTGGACCATGCTTGTATGCTTGTATATTTCCTAACAAATTTCCTGGGGCAGTTAGGCACCTCTTTGCTGTCACAAAGCAAAACCAAATGAAATGTCAGAAGATGTCAGTTACTCACAGACACTGGGAGGCATATTTGAGACCATGTTCAAGTGGCTGCAGTTCTTTACAGCTCTTTAAACTTATTCTCACTTGTCAGTGTTACTGGCCCCTTAGCAGAAATAGGATTGGGTGGGTACACGCTGCCAGACTAATTTCTCTTTCTACAACCTGAATGTTTGATCTGTCGCATTTACTCTTTGTTTACTCAAGGAGGTCACTTGTGTCAACTGAGGAGATCACAGGTTGACCATATGTTGTTTGTAGTGGAGAGTTTCATGCATCTTTTCAGAATGTGTTCTTTGCCAGTTCCTATTATGGCTGAAGATAAATTTCCTGGATTTAAACAGGAAAAATGCCTGCTCTGCAAGACTGCATACAGCCAGTGTCTACTTGACGTGCATGCTTAAATTTTTTGATTAATCCAAAACTTCCTACTTGAGACAGAATGTTATGAGAAGAAAAAAGTAGATCATGGGAGCTAAGAGGAGAGGAAATCACCTAGAACACCCTCCCTCTTTTTTGCTCAGAGATAATAATTATCTTAATATTCTTTTAATATCTTTTTTTAGGCTTCTCCTGAAAGATCAACACGAACGCAGCAGAAGGAGTTCCAGACATATGTTTTGGATGGAGTGATGGACCACCTACTTGCAGCTGATGTTTTATTGGGTAATATAGCAAAGTTTAATCATCAGTCTATTGATTTGGACACCAGGTTTTGATGCTGTGACTTTTTCTTGATTATCTTAATTTTTTTCTGCTCCCCTTTCCTTTCCTTAGATGTGTAAATGGTGTTGATGTGCTTGCATGTTCCCTCCCTACCTTGATTGTGCCAAAGCTGTAAAATAAGTAATTCACAAAAACTACATGGCTTAGGGGGCACAGGTTCATTTCATGGTGGCTTGCTGGACTTCCCAGGAGCTCTTGGGCTGTTCTGCCTCCATCCCAGGTGTCATGAGGGGCTGGATGCATTTCTTGTTCAAACTTCTTGAAAGGCTCCCCATTTCTTGCCACAGCAGTAATTTGTGTCCTGTGGGTGCAGTGCATTAATAAAATAAATCCAGAATCATGTTATAAAAATCCAGAATCATTTTTTAAAAGATAAAATAAAAGTCCAGAACCGTGGTTGCTTACATCAAAAGAAAGAGTCCCTATTGTAGGGAAGCCATGAGATTTTAGCTTTCATTGACTGACTCTGTTTGTCTTTTATGAAATTCTAGAAAGCATAAATGAATGTTGAATGTATTTATGCAGATGGGGCTTTTGGATAAATGTAGAAAACTTTGGGGTTTTTTGTTACCTAGGTGAAGATGCATCTCTGCCTATAACGAGTGGAGGAAGCTACCAAGTGCTGGTGAACAATGTGTTTTATTTCACACAGCGTGTGGTAGATAAGCTTTGGCAGGGCATGTTCAACAAAGAATCCAAACTTCTTGTGGACTTCATAATCCAGCTCATTGCACAGGTAACAGGGATGTTGTATTACCCTGCCTGAACAAAACATTTTTGCATGTTATGTTGAAGTGTATGGAGTGATGTCACTACATGGTCTGCCAGTGATACATGTTTGGGTCAGCACAGAAATATGCTTTTCTTTCTCAGGCTCACTCTCTCTTTACTGAGCTTTATTAGCACATCTTTCTGTGAAGAGCAATTGAGTAAGAACCGCTCTCAGATCCCATTATTTTTTAGAAATACTCCAAAATAAACAGTTAAATATGCCTCTCATCAATTTTGAGGAAAGAAATTTACCTTGACATTTTTGAGAAGCTCCCTCTCACACTTTAATCATTAATGTTATTTCAGTTCCTGAAATTCGTGGAATTGACGCTTACAGTAAAACGCCAGTTTTGGAAAATGAGCTTGGGTCAATTCAGGGGGAGACTATGTGCCAGTAAAATGAGTGGCTGCTACTTCTGATATGGTTTTTTTTTTATTTCCCATCAGTCAAAAAGAAGATCTCAGGGACTCTCTCTGGATGCCATTTATCATTGCCTGAACAGAACCATCCTGTATCAGTTCTCAAGAGCGCACAAAACCGTTCCTCAGCAAGTGGCTCTCCTCGATTCCCTAAGGATCCTTACTGTGAACAGGAACTTAATTTTGGGGCCTGGAAACCACGATCAGGAGTTCATCAGCTGCCTAGCTCACTGCTTGATTAATCTGCATGTGGGAAGGTAAATATCTATGGCAGAATTAGGGCTAGGAAGTACTAAAATGACCCTTTTTTTACTCACCTTACAAGTAAGTCAGCAAATTTTGGAGGACTGTTTATGATTTTCCAGCCAGTGAATTTCAAGCTTAAGAGACTGATTTTGAGACAAAATTAGGTTTGAAAATCCTGGAAATAGAGAACATTTTTACCTCTTTTTGCAGAGATATTTTCAATAAAGAAACACTGATGCTAGGTAGTTAATAGTCAGAGTGTCCTGTCACTGGATTTATTGTCTGTAGAAGCATTTCATAGAAGTTCAGTATCTTGGTATTTCTTCTATGTAGCATTGTGTAACACCAGTCATGCATTAAATCAAGTGTTTGTGACAAATGCTGTAGACACCCACTCTCCTGCATTGCTGCAAATGCCAGCCTGGCATTTTCCTTTGTTCTTTCCAAGAAGATGCACAACTTGTGTTTTATCCAAAGACACTTGGCAACAGTCATCAAACGCAGTGTTCTCCATTTCTGGCCTCATCTGTTTTGTGTTCCTCTAGTGACACCAGTATCCATGGCACACCATCTCCTCATAAACCCTCAGTTCAGCTTGTGACCACAGACTGGCAGAACTCAAATGGACAGGAGTGAAGATGCTTTGCTGTAATAGTGTCTACCTTTGTGAATCTGATACATATTCAAATGCTTTATCTTGGCTTAGGTTTTTGTGTCTTTTATTCTGATTGTTGTTAATCCATTGTGCGTTTGTAGCAATGTTGATGGGTTCGGATTGGAAGCAGAAGCCAGGATGACAACTTGGCACATTATGATCCCCTCTGATATAGAACCAGATGGAGTCTACAATCAAGATGTCAGTGAAGGTAATCTGAGAATGACAAAGCCACAGATGTCTCATAATGCCACTTCTGTGTTATCATCACTGATCTTTTACCCCAGTGACTCGGGGCAGGGGGTTGTGGGGTGTGTGTGTTACTCACTTACACTCTGGAGGGGTGTGGGGGCTGTGTGTGTATAAAAATATATTAAAAATAGATTAAAAATAGATTAAAAGACTCTTGGAAATACCAAGATAGACACATTGAGCATAAATTACTGTTTTGTTAAAATAGTAAGAGCTCTTCATGGTTTTCTGGACATGCTCCAGAATTAGAAATACAGTTTTATATGCACTATTTTAAATGCAATAGAGGTGGCTCATTTTAAGGTAAGAAATATATGGTATAAACTATACAAATACTATTTTGTGGCATACTTACAATCTTTCACTCCAAGGAAATTTATGAACTAGCTGTGGAAGGAAGTACTCAGTGATTCTTAACTGTGTGTGTTTAATATTTGTGCAGGTACTTAGGCACACATTTTATGTCAAAATGCTGAAACATAATGTGTATAGAATTATATATGTATTTATAGACACAGACTCCTATAAGGTTTTTTCAATCTCATCTTGTTAATAAATGGATGTGGGAGATGAGTCACAACTAATCAGAGCCAGTGTTTCAAATTCACAGGGAAAAAACTGCCAAAATTAATTGTTAGATGCTTTGATAGCATACATAATGGCAAAGAAGGCACTTTGGCCAAAGGCATTTCACACATCATGCAAGGGGGGAGAAACTACACTGTAATCACAGAAATTATTCATTTCACTACTGTGAAAATACCAATTCTACAAGCACTGTAGAGAGCTTGCTGTTGTGATCGTTACTTATGCAGGTCGCCAGCTTCTTTTAAAAGCCATAAACAGAGTGTGGACAGAGCTGATCCACAGTAAAAAACAAGTTTTGGAAGAAGTTTTCAAAGTGACACTGCCTGTCAATGATCGTGGCCAAGTGGATATAACTGTTGCCAGACCTTTCATTGAGGAAGCAAGTTTAAAGTGTTGGCAAAATCATTTGGGTAAGTCCTGACTGAGGATTTGTCTGTCCTGAAGGGTGGATTTCCTCATGAGCTCTATGCCCTGGGTGTTTTGATACAGGCTTAATTTTTTTGTAGCTGTAAATACTCTATAAACTGGCACTATGTAACATAGAATCCTTCAGAAAGTGGGCCATAATCAGGATATTCTTTCACTCCAGTGCACAGGGCCCTCTGTGAGTCAGCAAATAGCATTTTGTGGATTACAGTGGTAGAGGAATTGATCTTTTCCCCATGAACCCTTGCATTGGGGTGACCTCTGTTACCATTCCCAAGATTAGATGTGCCAGGCAGGGAGGAGGATCCTCTTGAGCATGTCTGGGTGCAGCCTGCAAACTCCTGGTCTGGTGATGAGATGAGAAATGGGTGGCTGAGCAGTCCTTCTCTAGCAGCAGTGATGCTGTGACTACTTCTTGGCTGGCAAATCTGTTCAGCATGGGAAGTAGTTCTGCAGGAAAAGCACCTGGGAATCCTGGTGGACAAGTTAGCTCTGCCTCCATGTAACAAAGATCAACTGATGCTTGACTGAATTAACAAGAGTTTAGACAGCAGAAATTCCATAGATGTGACTCATTTGATGATTTCACAGTCCTGAAATTATTGAGGTTAACCTGGATATACAGAAAACATATTTGGAAACCCGGAATGCTTATTTTTGCAGTCTCTGTATTTCTGTGTGATCCTGGCTGATGTTTGCTCAGGTTTCTAGTATCTCCCTGATGGCCAGTATTTTCAGAAGTAGTTTGGGTAGAGCTACACTTTTTTGAAGTAACAGAAAAGGTCATCCTATCTAAAAAAACAGGTATAACGGGGGAGGGGGAAAAAAACCTCTAAAAAATGCTCCCAACACTGTTTTTCAGCTCATGAGAAAAAATGCATCAGTAGAGGAGAGGCCTTGGTTCCAACCACACAATCCAAACTTTCACGAGTCAGCAGTGGATTTGGCCTCTCTAAACTGACTGGTTCCAGGAGAAACCGCAAGGAGAGTGGGCTGAGCAAACACAACCTCTCTACACAGGTAATTTCTTTCAAGTAATAACCTCTGCAGTCCTAAATCCAGCAGTGTGTGTTCAGGATTTGTGGTAAATATCCCAAGGTGAGGAATCTTGAAGAGTGTGAAGTATTATCCTGTGCTTTGTTTTCTTTCCCTTTTTTGACTATCCAGTCTGGGCAGCTTGCTTCTGTGTGTCCTATTTTAGTAGCTCTGTCTGCATATGTATAACATGAAGCCAAGAGTTAACCCTTCATTGCTGGTGAGACTGCTGAGCTGTTTCTGGCTCTTGACTGTGGTAGTCTGGATCTCAAGTTCAGTTTGCAATACTGAACTGAAAGGGAAGCTGTCATACAAATGTTGGTGATTTCTTCCATCCTGCCCTCAAGATGGGAAGAGGGGTTTGAAAGTTTTGTGGAAAAGTATGTTGCTAGTTCTCTTTCTGAGCTGAAAATTAGTTAGTGGCTCTGAGAAAGTAATGAATTCTCAGTGTTCTCAGTCCTTTTCCTGGTGAGCAGGCATACAGTGAAAGGGAAAGGGAAGAACTTAACAATTGGAGCTGACAGGAACTGTTCCTGGTTGTATCATGAGAGGAAGCAATAAGTGGAAACAGAGATACCATGGGACAAAGTGAGGAGGGATGGGTGTCTTAGAGATTTCCAGCAAACTAAGCACCATCTACAAAATATTACTTGAAAGGAAGAAGGGAAAAGTCTTTCTCAGTGCTAATCTTTGGCTCTTTGGGAATGTTCCAAATGTTTATTTTAAAGAACTATCTTTTGTGAGCATGTTTAGCAAGGTTTTTCATTCAAACAGACTCTTGTTTATAAAGTATTATTGTCTGTCATCTTGTTTTTGTCATAGGAAATTTCCCAGTGGATGTTTACTCACATTGCAGTGGTTCGGGACCTGGTTGATATGCAGTATAAAGAATACCAGGAGGTATGGATGGCTTGCAGTGTTAATTACTGATGCTTTGGCCTGTTAGGTTATACCAGTGCTATTTCTTAGTATGAGACTTGTGAAATAGTGGGTTCTCATAGGTGAAATGCTTGGATGTTATATACAGTTATTTTTAAGGAGTTTTTTAGATATAATCAAATAAACAAATGAGGAAATTCATTTTGATCTGGTTGTAGATGAAAACTCTTGTAGCAATATCACATGTTAATTCTGAATTTCTTTAAGAAGCATAAATTCCTTAGAAGTGTAAAAAAAACCGAAGCAGGGAACAAAAAGAGAGAAATTGGAAATATGCTGTCTTCCTAATGCATTGTAGAAAAACTAAGAGGAGATGTAGAGAAGCATTGTGTCTAAATGCTACTTTCATAGTAACACAAAGAAAATGTTACAGTATCATGCAGTGATAGAAAGTGGCTGGTCTGTGCCTTCCAGAATGAAATTGTTCCACCCTGTGGTGTGTGCCAAACATTCCCAAAGACGTTTGGTGCACACTGGTTGCTGAGCTATTTGCTGTAGATCTTAAAAAATAACTTCTGAGAAAGAGGTCATCCAAATCAATTTGTTAACAAAAAAAAAACAACAAAAAAACAAACCAAAAAAAAACCAAACCACCAAACTTTGCCTCATTGAACTTCTCTCTCCTGTGCAAATCAGGACAGGAAGTCCTCCAAGACAATTTCTACTTTCATTCCTAAAGTAACTTTTCCAATCCTTTGCGTTCAGCGCCAGCAGAACGCGCTGAAGTACGTGACGGAGGAGTGGTCCCAAATCGAGTACGAGTTACTGCGGGAGCGGGGGCTGTGGGGGCCCCCCATCGGCTCCCACCTGGACAAGTGGATGCTGGAGATGACCGAGGGGCCCTGCAGGATGAGGAAGAAGATGGTGCGGAATGACATGTTTTATACTCAGTATCCCTACATGCCCGAGGCTGAGCAGGAAACAAACTTGCTGGTAAGCATTCAGGAGTTTGGGATGTGGGATTGTAGGCCCTGTTGCAAAATGCTTGGGGGTTTTTTTTGATAGTTTTTTTCCTTAAAAATGTGTTTTACTCTATTGGTATGACCTGGTATTCTGTCTGTTCCTAAATGGTTGCTAAAGTCCTGTTGTTCCTTGTGGTGTATTTAGGGAAGGGACTGAATTGCTTGGCTCAAAACTAAGCAAACTTGAAGAGATTGCAACCTAAGGTGTGAGGTGTGCTGAGTGATCCTGCCAGCAAACAGCACAGCCATCTTCACAAGCCTCCAGAGGCTGAAAGTACCATAACTGTGTGAGGTTCAGTCTGGGTTCTTGGCCCTAATCTAGATAATATGGAAAACTGCAATCTGGGGAAAAATAAAAAAAAAAAGCTACAGGCTTTGGTTTGGGTGCAGTTGGGATATGTACTATCATCAGTCCATGAAGACAAAGGTGGGCTGTGTAGCAGAAATGTGTGTGGCCTTTGAAAGCTTAGCAGTTAGTTCCTGTTAATTTTGGAACACTATTTTCAGTAAATGAAGCAGTCTTTATAATGTCTTTTTAGGCATGCGTGTATGCATGCAGGATTTTTCCCCCTCAAATTATGCCTGAGTGTCAAAGTACTTTAAAAAAACAGAGAAAACATAGAAGTCAGTCAATTCAAAACTCTGAGATATTTTTGCCTGCTTGTGGTCTGACACACAGTAGCTGTAGTGGCAGTCTAATTCACATGAGGTAGAGAACATGCCATCATACATTCTTCTCAAAAATGTTCTTTCTCTGATGCTTATGTAATTGATGCCCTGTTTCCAGTCTGACTTCTCAAGCAGACTTCCTGAGACACCTGATGATACCATTCCTCAAAAGGTAAAGAAACAAGTACACTGACCAAAAGAATGTCAAATAAATACAACTACTCCTGCATGTTAGGCAGTCTTAACAAGGCTTCTACGTTTGGCTTTCAACTTGCTCTTTCAGTAAATAATTCCAGACCTAAGGGTGTTTTCAGTAATCACATTAGAAGATTTTCTGTGCTGTCCTCAACCTTCACCTAATAAAACTTTCTGTAGCCCTTCCCTTCTTTGCTGCACACTAACAGGCTGTGTTGGGCTGTGCTACCACTGTTCTCACTGTGTGGAGTGTTGTGGCTTTGGGACCTGAAACTATTGGTCAGTGGAACACGTTTAGTAATGGGCAACACATCACTTGGAAGCACTTGCTGGGAAAGTGTTTCCTTCTAAGAGAGGATCTGGGGAGCATTTTTTCTCCTTTTTGGCCACAATGGGCTTTAAAAGGCCAACTTCTGTTAAAGCCCATATTAATTTTGTCTCAGCTGACTCTTTTCCATTTTGCTATTAATAAAATGCACACATTTGCTTAGAAAACATGAATCCTGTCTTGGAAAGAACAGACATGCTTGGAAGTGGCTTCTCTGCGAGCATTTCAGTGTTACGCCTCTCTCTGTTAATTAGAGTTGCAGTCTTGCCCATCACTAAGTACAGTGTGTAATGTGCATTCACTCATTTTGAATTACCTTCAACAATAAACTAATTCATATAAGTGCAAGTAATTCTATTATACAGAATATCTATATAACTTGTTACTCTTTTCCTTTCTTCACCTTAGCAGTGCTATGAAGGATTTCTCTTTGTAGGTTATACATAATTTGTTTCCATGAATGTTTTAAGCATTGTTTAAGTGGCAATTTTGTGCTGATAAGGAGTGAAGACTTGGTTAAACATCAGAGCAAATTAAATTACAGTGCCTTAAATTTTTGATTTTTGGGGACAGCCAATTTGACCTGAATAATAAATTTCTGTGTTGCTCATCTTAGTGTCTTTATCATCCCAAGCATCAACTTGTGATAAAGCTAATTTGATTTCTGTTCCGAATATTGCTTCCTTAAATAAGTGAGGAATGTAGGAATTACCCTGTGATGGGGGTTGGGACAGACAAAGAGGAAGGAAGCACCAGACACATAAAAAAACCCCCCAAACCTAAACCAACAAATTCTCAACAAAGCAAAAACCCTCCACAAAAAAAGGACCAAAAAGACCACAGAAAGGTAGAAATAATGCTCAAAGAATTACTTCAGGTACACTCATATACTCATGCCAGTCTCCTGCCATAAGCCATCAGAAACTTTGCTAAAAACAGGAGCAACTCAATTAATGAAGAATTTTTTGAGTTTTAAAGCAAATCCCTGGGTGCTTTCAGTTCATACCAGCTTCCACATAGCTGTATCTTCTTGAGGCAATTTTTTATTCAAATTACTGCCTAACAAAGAAGTCAGCTGGCTAACAAATAAACCGCATATATCAGTAGGGAGTAAAAAGATGATGAAGTGGCCTTCTGAGCAATCAGTCTTAATCACAAGAATCCAAGCCTTTTATGAGAGTTCATAACATCCTGGCTACACTTACTCCCCACGTTGTAGTTTTATCTGCAGGCTTTTCTGCAGCCCCATTATTGCTGGAGTGGCTCTGTAGCTCCTTACAAATGAGCCAACAGATCAGATCTCCTCAAGAGCCTCTGTTCCTGTCCGTGTCGGTGAATGAGCACGCACAAAACACTCGATGGGCATGCACTGTGCTGCACACTCTGTTCCTCAAACACCTTCACTGAGGGACTGAGTGAGGAGTTGGCTGACCAAACCATTTCTTCCATTATTCCCAAGAAACCTGCTCGCTACCGGAGAGCCATCAGTTACGACAGCAAGGAGTACTACATGCGCCTGGCGTCCGGAAACGCCGCCGTCTTCCAGGACGCCATCGAGGAGAACACAGTGGGGGAAACAGCTCAGCAGGAGCCAGAGCACGGGGAGGACACTATTGCAAGGGTCAAAGGTGAGATGGTTTGCTTTGTCACCTTCTCATGCGTTTGTATGAGGACAAGCATAAGTCCTGCAGGACTCTGGGTTTTCTCTCTTAGCACTGGGTCAGTAATTTGAAAGATTAGAGGTTTTGCAAGGTTAATTTTTTTTTTTATTAATCTTTGTTCTTTTCCAGGCCTGGTGAAGCCTCCCCTGAAACGATCTCGCTCTGCTCCTGATGGAGGAGACGATGAGAACCAGGACCAGTCACAGGATCAAATTGTTGAGGGGAGTTCAATTGATGAGGAGGAGAAGACTGACAATACAACTTTGCTTCGACTTCTTGAAGAAGGAGAGAAGGTACTGTGTATTTCAAACACACTGAGAACTTAACACATAGGAATTTCTTCATTGTGTGTCCCAACCATGAATAAATGTCCTGTATACCTTCCTTGATCTGTTTATTTCATCAACTTCTTCCTTAAAATGTGTACTTTGTGTGCCTGACCCTAAAAATACTGTACTGGAATTTTTTTTTTTTTTTTTTTTCCCCTTCTGCCTGCAAGGGAACAATTCATCTGTCCTGAAATGAGGGCTATGATCTATCCCATGCTTGGTTTGTTGTCCTGTCAACTTAATGTTCAGGATAGGAAACAAACAATGAAAATATAGTGCTGAACTTGGCACAGTGTTCCTAATTAATTTTTGCCTTCGTTAGAATGGGAAACCTTGAAAGGTAGTATTTTATCCCCAAGATCAGTGTTAATTTACCATGCTGTGAGTTTGGTATTTCAGACCTTGTCCATCTGAAGTATACCATTAAATAGCATTGTCATAATGGTTGAGTAGCCTGCAGGTTTTAAAATAGGTTCAGGTAGCATAGTTTAAGTGGAAAAACAGGTAAATAGATACATTTTATATCACACCAGTGAGGCTTTATCCAAGCTCCTTCCCAATTACTGGTCACTGGCATTAGGTCTGATTAAAGGAGCAACTGACAGGACTTTTGCTTTATGTGATACAAGTGCTAAAGCAGTGTCTGGGACTTGTTCTAACAGAGCAGTGGTCTGAGCCTGTGCTCCTTACCCTGCCTTCCCTGCTTTTCCTCCCAGATCCAGCACATGTACCGCTGTGCTCGGGTCCAGGGCCTTGACACCAGCGAGGGGCTGCTGCTCTTTGGGAAAGAGCACTTCTATGTCATCGATGGGTTCACCATGACAGCCACCAGGGAGATCCGGGACATCGAGACACTGCCTCCGAAGTGAGTACATTCATTAAGGCTCTCCTTGAGCCTCACCAGCTGAGCAAGAAGGATTCAATGAGGCCTCTGAGGAGTCATCCAAGATAATGTAAAATGCAGGAAGACCTCAGCTGCTGAGCAGTTTGTAGTACGGTATATGGTGAAAATCAGCTGTTTCTGTAACTGGACTCTCATATGAATTAATTGGATAATTCTTCTAATTCCTCTTCTTTTTAATCACTTCTCTCTTGCCTGTTTATATTCCTTTACAGGATGCATGAGCCAATCATACCTAGGGGAGCAAGGCAAGGTCCAAGTCAACTCAAAAGAACTTGCAGCATTTTCGCATATGAAGATATCAAGGAGGTGCATAAAAGGAGATATCTTTTGCAGGTAACTTGGACACCATATGTGGATAGGGGGAGGCATATTTGGAGTGTTTTGATGATGTAATTTTAAAAAATGAAGATCAATACATAACTGATGAGTATTTGAAAAGCTATTGAATGTGTTGAAATTGAAGCGTTTAGGTTGGGCATCCTTGTTGGAACTTTCCCAGGTTTAGTTTTTTGGGGGTGTTACTCGATGTCAGTGGTCCAAAAATAAAACACTTGGTTGCACTAAGCAAGGTCTGCTTCACCATAATTTGGTGCCACATGTAGCATGACTAAACTGGTCTGTGCCTGGCCTTCAGAGGTGACAAGAAAATGTTAGGGTTGACATGTGTTTGTCCTCTTTGTTTTCAGCCAATTGCAATTGAAGTTTTCTCAGGAGATGGACGGAACTATCTTCTGGCTTTCCAGAAAGGGGTTAGAAACAAAGTTTATCAAAGGTATTGTAAAATAAATTAGAACATTTAACACAAATGTTTGCAAATACCCGTGTGGAGGCTTTTTTTGGTGCCTGCTAGCAGCTTACTGCTGCAGGAAAGCCACTAGAAGGCACTACATGCCTTCAGTGAGAAGAGGTTCCTGCAAATTTTGTTGGCGATGTTGTGGAGCTGCTCAAAAGGAAGTCTGTAGCTGTACTAAATGCATGCTGCTTCTCAAGAGATGACATCCCAAGGACAGAAACACTAATCAGAATCTTTTACCTGCTGCTGCAGGTTTTTGGCTGTGGTGCCATCTCTGACCGACAGCTCGGAGTCGGTGTCTGGGCAGAGACCAAACACCAGCGTGGAGCAAGGGTAGGTGGTTCTGCTCCTCACAACCTCTGTGGCTCATCAGTTGCCAATAAATGATGCTTGCATTGATGTCAGGATTATCTGCAGAGTATCAGAATTAACGGTAGCAGTATACAGATACATTCTGAAAGGAATTGGAGTGCTGAAGTTATCAGATTTATCCAAGTTGTTAAAAACATTTTTCTCATCAGCCACCACTTGCACTGAATTGAATAATTAACATGAGTAATTTTTACAGTGTGTGTTTAGAATTTAAAAAAAAAGTACTGCTAAAGCAAAAAAGAACAGAGACATATTCTTCTAATTGTTGCAATTTGTAACTTCCAATCTTGAAATTTTGGGTTGTCTTGTGAAGATGTAACCCAGCTCTTACTGCAAGTCAAAAAATTCACTTTCTTCTTCCTGCTAGGTCTGGCTTGCTTAGCACTTTAGTGGGAGAAAAATCTGTTACTCAAAGATGGGAAGTAAGTATGAAAAAGTTTTTTTGTATTCCACATTTTGTAGTGATACATAAATAATCAGTACACATAACTTGCATCCTCTTATTCTAACAAGTGGAACATACTGTTATAGAAAGTGCATCTCAGAATTTAATTTTTAGTATTTCATGATATCATCATCAGATAGGAAATGGTTCTACTGGTGAAAATGTAGAGGGAGGGCTGTAGTAAAAGTAGAGTGAGCATTGCAATACTGAAGTAAGTTTCTAAGTTTGGGGAGAGCTGCACATTGGCAGTCTGGTTAACTTTTGATTGTTGTAAAGTGAAAACTTTACTGTGCTGTTATCTGTCTTCCTTTAGAGAGGAGAAATCAGTAACTTCCAGTACCTGATGCACTTAAACACTCTGGCTGGCAGATCCTATAACGACCTCATGCAGTACCCTGTCTTTCCCTGGATCCTTGCAGACTATGACTCAGAGGTAAATAAAACATCTTGTTAGTAATCTTTTATAAGTGGGAGGTTGCTATTTTGTTTCTCCCACTTCCCAACAGGGGGGTATTTAGAGAATCTTGGCTGAGCTGATTATACAGATGTTGTTGGTCTGTGCACAGGTGAGGGCTGGGAGCCAGAGAGGTGTTTGCTTCTCTGCCTTGCAGCAGTTCCTGTAAAAGTCTGCATTAGTTTTAAACTGAGTACCCTGAAGTATGCTAAGCCCACAGAGAAAGCATCCTTGTCCAGAAGACAAGGTGGTAGGAGCTCCTATGAAATCTGGCCCCACGGTGAAAGAATTTGCTTTTGGAAAAGGTGAAACATCCTATTAATGCTTTTGTGGACAGCCACTGCCACCAACCAGACCATTACCTAAAACATTGTTAGGAGGCCTGTTGAGTATTTGTGAAAAAATTAGGGGGAATTGGGGACAGTAGATAAGAGGAGCAGGGCAAAAGTTATGCAGAGCCCAGATGTGATTTAAAACAAAACACACTGGCTCTCTTGGATCAGACTGGAGGACTTTTACAAGCATATCCAACACTGTACTTGCTGTATGTGTAGAAAGCAGGGATAACAGCCTTAGGAGGTAGGTGGTGTTAACTGTGGTAATCAGCAGTGTTGAAAGGATATGGTTTGGTTTTATAAAATCATTGTCTGTTATATTTTTAAGGAACTGGATCTTACAAATCCCAAAACATTCAGAAACCTGGCCAAGCCCATGGGAGCTCAAACAGAGGACAGGTTAGCCCAGTACAAGAAGCGATACAAGGATTGGGAAGATCCCAATGGTGAGTAATAATCCATCCTGCAGAAAGAGCAGAGGAACATATGCCTGTCATCCTGGGAGGGACTCTCAGATTTTTTATAATGTGGGTAGAGAGATCTGGATATGGATGTGCAGAACTCTGCCATGTTTTTTCAGTGACTGTCCAACAGAGAAAATTAGAATAAATGGACGTTGGCTTTGTTTCTGTGTTGTTTGTTTTAAATCCAAATGACAGCTTTGTTTATATGTAGAAACAAAGAACAGATGCACATTTAGATGAGTTTAACATTACCTAAAGACTGAAATGGGCAGGCACATGAAGCACACAACCAGCTGTGTCTGCTAATACAGTTTGATTGCTGCTGCATGAAAATTAGCTGTAAAAAGAATGCAAATGCTTCTGCATTAGCAGTATTCTAGCTTTTTCATTTCTAATCTTATAGGATGTTTTTTTGGCTGAGGAAACAGCAGCTTCTTAGCTAAAAAAGCCTCAGAATGAGATGCAATTGAATTACCTATTCATGAGTTTAGAGCTTCCTTATATATTAAAAGTAAAACTTTTGTATTTGGCAAGACAAGTTTTCTTGTGTGCTTTCATTGAAGATAGAGGCCTGTTTAAGTACTGCAGTGCTGTGTCAAACAGCAGTAGGTGACAAAGACATTTCTAGAAACAAATCAGTATTTTCTAGGTGTGCTTATGCAGACATTTTGCCAGGAAATTAAGAAAGTAAAAGCCGTGCAAAATCTGTAGGCAACAGTTCTGATACATAGTTCTGCCCAAGATTTTAAATCTATAGTAAAAATAAGACCAAAAATTAAAGAAGATCTTTTAAAAAATGTTTCTTCAGCAGAAGTTACTGTAGTTGCCCTGCAACATTTCAATTAGTTAAAATAAGAAATGAGTAAGCATTTAGCACTGCTTTGCAGAACCCTGTGGAATTTGGACTACTGCACTGCAGCCCAAACGCAGGTGACAAAACATGAAACTTTCAGACGTCTGAGAATGAAAATCACAAATTCCAATTTTGAATGTGTCCAAGGCCACAGACTAATTAAAACACAGTGTTAATTTTTTTTCCATTAGTACTGATTCTGTCATTTAACTACTTTATTTCTCCTATGTTTATGATTTTTAATCTGCAGGGGAAACCCCAGCTTATCACTATGGGACCCACTATTCCTCAGCCATGATCGTGGCTTCCTATCTTGTCCGGATGGAGCCTTTTACTCAGATTTTCTTACGGTTACAGGTAAAAATTACATCACGTCACTTCAGGTGTCTTGCCTGCCGTGTATTTCAGACATCACTGGGAAATAACATCAGTCAGCTTTGTTTTCATCAAATATCATAGAAGAAATACCTTTTAGCAGAGCTCGTATTGCCTGGCAGGTTTTTGATGCGTCTTTTTAAAAGATATGATAGAATTCACATTTTTTTTTCTGGTAGTTTGAACATTTTTCTGAATGTACAGAAAACAAAGTATCAGCCAGACGAAAACCAAAACAGGTTTTATTGTGAACGCTATTTTGCTGTTTCTCTGAAAGCGACTAGTGGGGATCAGACAGATGTCTCTTTCCCTAAAGTTCTGTCTCTCTGCATTTCCCCGTCTGTGCCGGCCCCGGTGCGGGTGCCATGGCCGTGACGTGCTGCTCTCTGTGCCCGGCAGGGCGGCCACTTTGACCTGGCTGACCGCATGTTCCACAGTGTGCGCGAGGCCTGGTACTCCGCCTCCAAGCACAACATGGCCGACGTCAAGGAGCTCATCCCGGAGTTCTTCTACCTCCCCGAGTTCCTGCTCAACTCCAACAACTTCGACCTAGGTAAGGAACACGAGCTTGGTGACGGAGCTGTGGGTGGGAGGACAGAGCCAGACAGACTTTAAGATAGCTTCTCAAGCAGTGAGTGTTCACAGTAATACAAAGTGTCTTCTGAGAATTGCAGAACTAGTAATCCCTGAAAAGATTGTTGTTTGGAACAGTGTATTTTTGTCAATTTTGGGGTTTTTATCAGTTCAAAACGCACACATAATCACGTTTTACTTGGAGTTTCTCTGCTTTGCATTTTTCTCCATGTAACTTAGTCAATGATGGTGTTCATCATCTTTGTTGTTTATTTATTCTTAAGCTTCTCAAAATCTGTTTGACAAATCTTCACTTTTTCAACTTCATTTGAAAATATTCCTAAAGGTTTTTTGAATTGTCACAGCTTTTGTGACGGTGATTATTCAACAGGAGTCATGTAGGAGACCTGTTTGTTGGAGATGCATGTAACTTAATATAGATCACTCTTAACAGCTCTTATATTCTGAGCTCTGTGCTGTGAATCTAATAGCAATTATAAGGATTAATCAAATCTTAGGTTTTAATGGCCTCAAAGCCTTTTGTCAAAATTGATTGGAAGCACAAACTTACAAAAAAAGAAAAGCAAAACCCAAAGAACATTGTGCAAAACCTCTTCTAGATATATTTTACACAGAAAAATGTGGGTATTACTGAAAAAAATGTTGAGTTCTTGTCCACTTATCTTTGTATCTGATAATTTTGGACTGTAACCATTGGAAATTCTTCACTGAGCATTTGGACCAACAGCAGAAAAGGTTTTTTTGGGAACAATTGTCAAACACTGAGGTACTTTTGGTTGTGATAATTAGTAGCAATCCTGGTCCCTTTCCTCCCAGGTGAAAAGAAAGGAAGATGTGAAGTTTGGTGATGCAAGCAATGTTTCAGTTGGAGCATTGCACTCATTTTTTGTGTGCCCCTGTAAAGTTGGAAATTTGTTGGTGTTCCTTTGAGTTGATAGGAAGTATGGAATTGTCTCTTGACAAGTGACAGAACAAGAATATAAATGAGGAGTTTTACCAAATATATTTTTGGTGATCACAACTTGCCACCATTTAATGTCCAGAGCAAGAAGGGGCTGTCCAGGACAGGGTGAATGTATTGTGCCCAGGCCATGGGCACAGCAGGGGAATTGTGCCAGTATCCTTGGGCATGGAGCTTGTGGGGCATACCAGTTAGCTCTGCACTGTTAGGAAATGAGTATTTGGCTACACCTCACAGCAGTACAGGCTATTCTCAGGAGTAAAATGACAGTTTCATTCTATGGTACAACACTTCTTCAGAAGCCTCAGTGAGGAGTATTTGGATTCTTTCTCCTGAAAGCCATCTTAAATGAGCAACTGAGGTAGAATTTTTCATGTTTTATTGCCAGATATTTAAAACCGAGTTAGTATTTTAAAGAAAAGACTGAAATTACTTCCTTTATATATACAAGGTACTAGAATTTGATTTTTTTTCCACATTTTTTCACCTTTGCTATTGCAGTTCCGTTTCAGTGCTTCTGTCTAAATTTTTTCCTTTTTGTTTTTGATTAGGTTGTAAACAAAATGGCACTAAACTTGGTGATGTAATACTGCCTCCATGGGCAAAAGGAGATCCTCGTGAGTTCATCAGAGTCCATCGGGAGGTAATTTGAATTTTAATGGTGACTGTAGAAAATGTCTGTTGGGACTTTTCTACTGCACATTAATCCAGTGACTGGCCAGTCACTGGCCATTCTGTGAGTTCAGGGTTGGTGTCTGATTGTTGCCAAGGTTTGTAGAACCAGTGTTTCCCTCACACTTCTTTTTGGCTACAGAGTACTTTGAGGCAAGACTTGCTTCAATGAAAAATTTAATCAAAATGTAACAAAAAATATGTCAAATCATGTTCTGCATTTTTCCTTGGGGCAAGTGTAGAAAACTCAACAAATAAGCAATTTATTTCATTTTAATGCATGCCTTCTTAATTTCAGGCTCTGGAATGTGACTTTGTGAGTGCTCACCTGCATGAGTGGATTGACTTGATCTTTGGCTATAAACAGCAAGGTCCTGCTGCAGTAGAAGCTGTAAATGTCTTTCACCATCTCTTCTATGAGGGACAAGTGGACATATATAACATCAATGATCCCTTAAAAGAGACAGCTACCATAGGATTCATTAATAACTTTGGACAGATACCAAAGCAGGTATAGGCTTCATAACATTCTTATTTTCCAGTTAAAACTCAAATTGAAATGTGGTCATATAAAACAGGAAGGTCTTTTAGGAGTGAAACTTCTTGGGGGTGTTTATTCATAAATGTTCTTCCAGTGATATGAAATCATTTATTTCCATCATAAAATACACAAAGATCGTCTTTGGGCTTTGCTTGAGAGGTTAGAAATGTCTTTTATTCCCCTTTACATCCTTAAAACCATGGCATAATAAATTACGGCTCAACTCTAACAATCAGCATTAAGAAAAAGGGAAGTGTGTTCCTGCTGCAAAGTCTTAGGAGAGGAGTGAAAGTGCAACTTCAAAGTAATGCCTAGTGCTAAGGTATTTGAACTTACCCTGTAATAAAATAATTTCTTCAATAACTTCTGCTCCTTTTTTCTACCCCAGTCTCATGGGTGATGCACTCTTGTAGGACAGCTGTAGTTGTTAAGGAGCTATAAAGACACGGTTTTGGTGCAGCTTTAAAGTTGTGTTTTCTTCAAGAGACTACATCAAATAATTCAATGTAATATTAAATTTGGAGGTTCAGGTTTGGGGGGGTGTCAGTATTGGTTGTTTTGATTTGGGTTTTTTATTGGGCATTTCTTTGGAGTCATTTTGCTATCCAGTGAAAATCTTAAATGTCATTGGTGAATATTTCCAATCCTAGATGTGGTGGAAGCCACAGATACCTTTAGCAATTTGCTGGGAACTTAAGCCATGTGTTGGAAACTCTAAACTCAACTCTCAGCACATGTTTCAGGAGAGCCACAGGAAATATCCCACTTAGAGCTCTCTCTCATTGCTTGGAAGGAAGGCTGCTCATCTGTCTTCTGTGGCTTTTCTCCTTTCCCTTCCTTTCTCTCTCTCAATAATCTAATTATGTAGTGGCTGTAGGCTTTTCTCCTCTTATGTAATAGCCAATCCCTGTGTTGTGATGATAATCAGACATGGCCCAGCTAAAGCCAGATGGACAGACAGGGACTGGGGCAGAGGGCAGGGCAGTAGAAGAGCACTGCAGCTGAGTCCAGAGCTATGCCTGCATCTTCAGATGCCAGTTAGGTACAAACCTATGGTGAAATCTACCAGGAGTTGCATGATGCTTTGCTAGAGGAAATAGACTGCAATAAACCAGGGAAACTCAAAACTTCCTTGAGGTTTTGTTGGTGGTGAGTGCTCTTGGAGCACATTTTTAGGTAACCATAGAGTTTGGCTGTTGCCCTCTGTTATTTTCCATGGGGGATCCAGGGCCAGCTCTCTCAGTGACATGGCTGCTGTGCATTTTTGCCCTCCTTTCCTGCACAATGTAAATGCATCTTCTTTATTCCATCTCTTCCACTAGTAATGTGCCTTGCAGTTTGGGTTTGTATTTTAAAAAGTTGTGATGCAAAACACTGCAGAGCTGGTGGTATGTTTGGAAGAGGGCTCTCACAGACTCTGGGGGTGGGTACCAAGATGCCACAGCCTGAGGGGCCAGAGCAACTTCACTGCTTGTTGGTTTTCATATTGTTTGTTCAAAGTTTTTGAAATGTTCACCATGAGCTATTACCGAATACTGAAAGCAGTAAAGTAACATTTGCTGACCTGCAGAATTTTTTGAAAGTATATTGGATGTATTTATGATCTTTTTAAGCTTGTGCCCTTGGAAACCTGTAATTTTGATGATCACTTGTCTCTTGATGAATTTCAGCTCTTCAAAAAGCCTCACCCACCAAAGCGTGTTAGGAGCCGTCTGAATGGGGAGGCTGTGGGGACCTCTGTGCCCCCTGGTTCCACAGGTGACAAGATCTTTTTCCATCATTTGGACAACCTGAGGCCATCTCTTGCCCCAGTGAAAGGTAAACTTTAAACCCCCAGTAGTTATTGCTGTTTCCTTGCCCAAGCACTCAGAGTTTTAGCAAGATAGTACTTTTCCATCTTTTTTGAGTTCTAATATTCTTACTGCCCATAGTTTTTTGAGGGAGACAAATTCAAAACATCCTAATGCTGAAAGATTCTTTGTAGCTACCTTAAAGGAACTTGGGAAATACCAGTAGCTGCACCATTTAACATGACATTTTTTAAGCAGAGGGATAAAATGGAGCCCAAGCATCTCTTTAGAAGTTTGAATTTAACAAGGAACATTCAGAGTGCATTGTTTCTGGGCTTGTGATAGCAGCCTCTGTCTTTGTGATTTTCACAGCAAAAGGATTATTTATCACAGTACTGAGAAATATAAGGAATGTTGTCAGCGAAGTGTGGTGTTGGTAGCTGCACTGAGACAAAAGAAAGTGGGTTTTGACTTTGTATCTGACATTGGACTGAACAAAGCTTAATTGTCTGTGAGGCAGGTAAATGCTATACAGGGATTTCTTTCCTAGCTGAGTAAAGGAATCTGTGGCTCTATGCTGTAAAGAGAGAAGACTGTTCTATTCTCTCTAAGTCAGGAAATTAGAAAGCACTGATCTATATTTGGGTCTGCATTTGTTAGGAATGGAGCATAAGTTGCCATCACTGCAGCTGAAGCAGAGAATGTATAAATAGCCACTACAGAGACCTTGCTTTGGCGGAGCAGCAGGTACTTAAAGGGATCAGATAGTATTTGTCTCTCCCAGCAATAAAACATAACCCCATCTTCTCTTTCAGAGCTCAAGGAGCCCGTGGGGCAGATTGTGTGTACTGATAAAGGCATTCTGGCAGTAGAACAGAACAAGGTTCTCATCCCACCCACCTGGAATAAAACGTTTGCCTGGGGTTATGCAGACCTCAGCTGCAGACTGGGTACCTATGAGTCAGACAAGGTTTGTCATCTGAAATTTGTTCCAGCAATCAGTGAAAAGTAGCCTAACAATGGACATTTATTTCACATGTGAATGAAATAATCTCCTGCTGCATCAGTTTTATTGCTCCCTCTTGAGGGTCTTCATCAAAATGCTGGCAGAATAATGTTAACTCATAATAGTTTTTTACTGGGTCTTAATGACTTAATGAGTGCAAGGTAGCAGCCAGGTTTTTATTTTTTATCCTATAAAGTACTAGTTCTGCAAGTAACTCTTTGTTTTCTGCATTTTTAGGCTGTGATTGTTTATGAATGCCTGTCAGAATGGGGTCAGATCCTGTGTGCCATTTGCCCCAACCCCAAACTAGTTATCACTGGAGGAACAAGCACAGCAGTGTGTGTGTGGGAAATGGGTGTCTCCAAAGAAAAAGCTAAAGCCCTCACACTGAAACAGGTAAAATACAATAGAACTACCTTTCATGTAAATTAATGTTGTAAGATCAAGGTAATTACATAATTAGTGTTGGTCACCTTTGAAACCATGAGTCCAGCAGATCTCTGGAGAATAGAGTAGTTGAGATAGTGACCTGCATTGAAAGTGGGCAAATTGCATCTTTAAAATTGCATTGTTCTTAAGAACAGTGGATCCCATGGAGCTTTCTGGAGAGAAAAGGACTTTGGTAGTGATGTTAACAAAATTACACAGGTGAGTTTTGTGAACTGATCTGCTTTGTAGTGTTATGTGTAATACCTCCATCTAAAAACTGTATCAGGAAGGAGGCTGCCTTTAAAAAAATAATTATTTTAATTACAGCACTTTTTAATCTAAAACAAGCACCCATGCTTTAAAGTCAGCCGCAGCTAAGTTCAAAGATTTGTGTGGGTACTAAAAAAACAAAACTCCTGAAATGTAACTAAAAATATTCAAGCACAACTAAGTCAAATTATTCTAACAGCTGTGTATCATTGTTATAGGTTGTGTTACTGTTCCATTAGCATCTTAATAGCAGGACTCTTTTTTTAGAGGAAGTCTTTTCCTCAAATTTATGAAAAGAAATTCAGAAAATTATTAAGTAACTTCCTTTGTGCAGTAGTCAGCTATCCAAAGCTGCTTTTCTAAAGTGTTTTACTTAAAAACTGTACAGGATAAAACATTATTGTGAATTTTGGGGCAGCATATTTATATTCAGCAAGTTTTATTTTAACTGCGTTCATTTTAATTGAGTAAGGTGCAATAATCTGATTGTATTTTAGACTCTTTTTCCAATAGTTAGATTAAGCCAAAAATGTAAAAGTAGGGCCTAGTCTGAGTAGATGCTCATATTTTCTCCTCCTTCTAATTGACTTTGCTTTTTTGGTTGCAACTCTTTCTTGTCTCTTTTGTCTTTCTCTTAGTCATCAGCAATTACTATAGGAGTCATTAACTTCTATTTTCAGAATGTAATTTCAGGTGCAGCCTGGAACACTTTCTGACCTTATAAACAGGCTACTGATGCAGAATGGGATTTTCTTCAGTGGAAGGATCTGTAACATAAGACCCTTGAAACTTTGTTTTGTCAGAGTTCTTTTTAAATGGAAAAAAAGTACTACTTTTACCATGGTCAGTTATGAAAATAGTTATCAACTAAAGATGTATAAAGTGGCTGCATCTTCTGATAGGATATCCTGGTTACATTCTCTGAATCTTTCAAGGAATAGGGTTTGGTGTGGCATTTTTGTGCTCTCTCCTGATTTCCATTTGTGCTCCTGACTGTTTTGCAGGCGCTGCTGGGTCACACGGACACCGTCACGTGCCTGACGGCGTCGCTGGCCTATCACATCATTGTCAGTGGGTCCCGGGATCGCACCTGCATCATCTGGGATCTGAACAAGCTCTCCTTCCTCACACAGCTCCGAGGGCACAGGGCTCCCATCTCAGCACTCTGTATAAATGAACTAACGGTGAGAGCCAAACTCCAGCCACCAGGCTGCAGTGGGAACAGTAGCAAGAGCTGGAAATCATTAAACCAAAGGAAAAAAAAACATTAGGCTCTCCTGTTAATTTGGCAGAACTTGTATAACTCATCTGAAAACTGATTAACAACTGGTTTAGTGAATAATTTATGTCACTCATCCAGAGCCATGCATGGGTGCATTCCATGCAGAGTGGCTTGAGCTCAGAAGAGGTCATTAACAGTGCTGGAAGCAGTATAGTTAGTGTGCCATTCCAGGTGAGCTGCCAGACCTGCCACAAGAGCTAAGGAGCTTTTGATACGTGACCTTGGTTGGCTTCTCATGTCTTAAGCTGAATTTAAAGGAAATAGGGAATACCTTGGGTGAAAATGCAGTTCCAGTTTTAGTGGAAACAGACATATCCTAGAAGCTTCTGTCCCTGGTGTTCCTGTGAGTTACAAGTCACCATTTATCCAGCTCCCATGCATGGCCATCAGGGCTGGATGGGCCCTGTTGCAGCTGGAGCTGATGCAGTGGTTGCAGTCAAGGCAAGAAAGGGCTGTAATGCAAGCAGGGTGTAGCAAGTGGCACAGTTTATTTGCTGCTGGTGGTCTGGCTGTAGCACTGCCAGTGCTTTAGACTGCAGCTCCTGTTTCCCTCTGCACTAGTTTGGACCGTTCCCAATAAGGAAGCAAGTGAAATTTAAGGTGGGGACATATTTGTGAAAAAGTGTGGAGTCAATGTGAGCAGTCTTTGGAAACTCAAAGTACTAAAAATGGGCCGTTGGATTGTTATGCTATGAAAAGTGGAGGAGGTGGTCAACTCATTCTATGCTGTAAATAGAACAAATAGGTTGCTACTAAGTGTGGTTTTCTAGGTAGAGTTTGGGTTTTTTTTAAATATGCATATAATCCTAAAGGTTTCTTCAGCTGGCCAGACTCTCCTTGAATAGAACTTCCTGAGAAGTGCCAGCCTTGCGACTTGGCTTATAAACGAACTTGACTTGTATTTTTTGCTGAAGAATACATGCAACTTTGTATTGAAATCTGGAGGTGTTATTTGTCTTTGCAGGGAGACATTGTATCATGTGCTGGCACATACATCCATGTGTGGAGCATTAATGGCAGCCCTACTGCAAGTGTAAACACCTTCACTGGCCGAAGCCAGCAAATAATGTGTTGTTTTGTGTCAGAGATGAATGAGTGGGACACCCAGAACGTCATCGTAACGGGGCATTCCGACGGCGTTGTCCGGGTGAGTACCAGGAATCACTGCCTGGAATATCAAGTTTATGCCTTGGTGTAGTAGTATTTAGAGAAGTCATGCCTGTCTAGGACTAACCAGTGTCCTGGCCAGGACCAGCAGCAGTTCTGCTGTGCTTGGGAGTTTCACCTGAACAGTTCTTCTTTCTGATTCCCCCATTGGGATGTGGTAACCAGCAATAGTCAGCAGAGAGTACATTTTCCTTCCTGCTCTGTTTTGGTCATCAGCTTTCACGCCTGGAAACTGTTGTTTTGGTTCACCCTTTTAACTTCACACATCTTGACACAATTCATTTTGCTGCCTAGAAAGAAAAGAGAAACTTAGCATCATTTCTGATCACTACAAGTCTGACCCAATTCTCAGTGCTTTTGTGTGTAGCCTTAACCAGAGTCTGCTGGTCAGACAGCTGTGTGGAGTGGATTCAGGCATGAACACAGATGTTCTCTTATAGTTCCTAGTCCTCAAAACCAGGGGTTAGTGTGGAGCTGTGACCTGCCTTGCATGCTACCAGTGCAAATACACAGTTCTACTAAGCCATTTTAACTCTACAAGTAGCTCAGGAAAAAGCCAAGAGTTCAGTAAGTGCCACTCTGCTTATCCCCTGTCCCTCCAGTTCTGGCGGATGGAGTTTTTGCAAGTGCCAGAAACACCGGCTCCAGAGCCTGTGGAGATGCTGGAAATGCAAGAGGACTGTCAGGAAGCACAAATAGGTAAGTCTCCTGACAAGTGTTTGGTATTTCCCTGTTGTATGTGATCTTTGCTGTAGGTAGGTGAAGTCCTGTGGTTATACAGTGCAGAATGGAACGATGGAGATTTTATCTCAAAAGGCAGTAGACATGCAGTGGGAACAATGGACAGAGCATCTCAGTTCTGTGCTCACCACCTTGCTGAAGGTAGTTTCATATTGCTACAAGTAGGAAAAAAAAATGTTGCCCATTGTAGCTTTCTTCTTTTTTTCTTTTTTTTTTTTTTTGTGAAGGTGTAACTTTTCTCTGTGTTTGTTTCTGCTGTTGGTATACCCAATGGATTGTCCGAAACCTAGATATTTTTTAGTATGAAATGGAATTATAGCATAACAGCTGAGCTAAATCTACTGATGGAACAGCTTAAACAAGACAAGCAGTGATACCCCTTTCTGCTCTTGGAAGATTTTGGTCTGTGTTTTATGACTGTGTCTTTTAGCCATCTCATCTTCCTCTTGCCCTCTTCATATTGAAGATATGATCTGAATTTGGATCTGAATCTCATTATACTCATTAGTAATTATTATATAAATACAGCTTTTGGTTATTTTCTGTGTCACTTGGGGTATAAATGTCTTTGGTAATTGCTTTTTGCATTAAGAAGTCTGCATCATATTTTTTAGTCAGAGTTTCAGCATAGCTGACTGTGCATACTTGTGTAAGTTTTCCTGAAAAGTTTTGCTAACAGAGTGTTTCTGAAGTTTTTCCTCCTTTTGTCTATCATAGCCTTCCTCAGAGGGATTATTATTGTAGGAAATAGCTTCAGCTAAGGAGTGTTGTTCTCTGGCAACAGAAAAAAGTGCAAAAAATAGGAATGGTGTGATTCCTGGCAGGAGCTGAATCTCTGAAAAGGCTCTGAGATGCCTGCATGCAGTGTCCCTCTCTCAGAGTGCTGGTGCCTGTTGGGTTGCAGGCAGTGCAGCAGCAGAATAGGGAAAAGCTCAGGCCATGCCCGGGCTCAGTAACAGCGCCTTGTCCCGTTGTGCCAATCCAGGGCAGGAAGCCCACGAGGAGGACAGCAGTGACTCTGAGGCAGACGATCCGTGCATAGGCCAGGACACAAAAGTGCAGGAGAGCCAGAGCCAACCAAGCAGCACCAGCCACAGGCCTCGGTCATCGTCAGCCAGAGCAGCAGCAGCGTGGTCAGCAGACAGCGGCTCCGATGACTCCAGGCGTTGGTCAGACCAGCTCAGCTTGGATGAGAAGGATGGATTTATCTTCGTGAATTATTCGGAGGGACAAGCAAAAATGCATCCCCATGCTCAGGTTAACCACCCCCACCCCAGCTATGCTGAAGCACGGCACTACAGCAAGCTCAAACCAGGTAAAAGAAACCGTGCACAGCCCTGTTCTATTCCTGTGTGAAATGTTATAGAAAAGGAGATAAACTTGCATCTCTGATTTTGTTCTTACTACCAAGTTGCAGTTACTAGTATGTTGGGGGGAAGAGGGAACACAAATGAGGAGGAGCAAATTTGCTTTATCCCCTCCCACTTCCCACTCCTTTGTAGGATACAGATGGGAGCGTCAGCTGGTGTTCAGGAGCAAACTAACTATGCACACGGCCTTTGATCGCAAAGACAACGCACACCCAGCGGAAATCACCGCGCTCGGCATCTCCAAGTGAGTGGCTCGCACCTGAGGACTCTGACATTCGGGGTTGTTGTCAGCAGTTGTTCACAGTGCTGTTCCATGGTACTACTGCCTGGGGCAGCCTTCTCTAGGGACTGAGATAAAAGCACTGAAGAGAGGGAGACCTGTTCACAGGGTGTTGCAGCTCCATTTCTCGGTTAGAGCAGGGTGACTGGGGCATTACTTACCACGGGACTACTTCACCACTTTACGTTCTCTGACGTGCAAAATCGGGCGTCGGTGGCTGCGCCAGAGTTGTTGCAGGAACGCTTTTGCTTTTCCTTGCAGGGATCACAGCAGGATCCTGATCGGGGACGGCCGGGGCCGGGTGTTCAGCTGGTCAGTGAGCGATCAGCCGGGCCGGTCCGCGGCCGACCACTGGGTGAAGGACGAGGGCGGCGACAGCTGCTCGGGCTGCACCGTGCGCTTCTCGCTCACCGAGAGGCGGCACCACTGCAGGAACTGTGGGCAGCTCTTCTGCCAGAAGTAAGCAGCCAACAGCTCCTCTGGGCTCTTTTCCGTACTGGGTTTTATGTGGGGTAAAGCTGTGAAATGCCACAGAACTCTGGTGAAAGATTGAGGCTGCTTAAACTGTGTGCAGGACTGTGAGGATGCTGATTTAGGGGCCACTAGCAGGCAGATGTATGACATGGAGGATGTGCGTGAGCTCCCCTTACCCACAAACTGAAGTACAAGTCTCCTCTCTGATCCACTATCCCATGATATTTCTAATTTTATCTGTCTGAGTCTAAACTGGTGATAAGTAAACAGCTGTTTTTAAGCTGTCACACAGTCTCATTGCATTGACTCTGTGGTGATCATTTGAGTTAAATTCTCCTTCTGCCACACTGCATTGCATCTCCATGTCAAGGTAAGTTAGGACAGTTTTCTGGTGTTTGAGGTCATGGTGATAATTCCCACAGCTCAGTAGAAAATGGGTAGGAAAGGAGAGGACCTGTGTTCAGTGATCGTTGTTTTTTTTTTCTCCACAGGTGCAGCCGGTTTCAGTCAGAAATCAAACGGCTGAAGATTTCATCACCGGTCAGGGTGTGCCAGAACTGCTTCTACAACCTGCAGCACGAGCGGGGCTCAGAGGAGGGGCCCAGAAATTGATGGGGGCCTGGCAAACCTCATCCAGCCCCGCTGTCACTGCAGGAACCAGGGAGAGCATCGGAAGGAACCGGAATATTGTCTGTTTACACTTCTGTTTATACTGAGTTCTAAGCACTAAGAGCAAAAAGGGATCATTGCATTGGTTTGTGTCGACAGAAGGCAGACGAGGAGGTGAACAGCGTAAGGAGAAGAGCAAGGCCCAGAAGACATGGTTAATAACCACAGATCCAACAGAACTGGCAGCCCCTAAGCCCGTGCTGACGTGGCTGTCGAGAAAATCCTCACTTATCCTAAACACCCCTTCTTGTCTTGTTTTTGTAGAGTTAGTCATCTTAACTGGGGGGAGGGGAGGGCAAGGCTTTTTAGAAGATAGTTGTAAATCTGCCTTCTTCGCAAGCAACTGTGTATATTGTAAATAGGTATAACGGCCTTTTTATCTAAATATGAACTTAACTGCCTGTTACATGGGACTTCAGATTAACCACTGTACTTTGTGTGGCATCTTTATCTCATCTATCAATTTAAATACGAATGTTAAAAAAACAAAACAAAACAAAACAAAAAAAAACCCAGAAAACTCGAAGGCATTATGTGTTTTTATGTTAAAAATCCAGTCTGTGCATGTTTGTTCTTTCAGTTGCCCACAGTATCTTAATTTAAGTGAGGCTATTCATAGAATTACATGGATTTTTTCAAAAGAAAACATTTTTGAGAATAGGAACTTGGAGTATTTTATTCTAGCTGTAAGATAACCAGGAACTAAATTGTACACTTGTGTTGCATTTTATACCAAACTATTTACCACCTCAGTGTTGTTCATATTTAATAAGGCCTCTTTTATACATATGTCAGAGCTGCAGTTTTGTTAATTACTTACTGTTCATTAGCAGCTGATTCATGCAGTGCAAGAACCAGCTTTTACCTTCTTTAGTCAATAGCAGTTGGCTTTTGCATATAGGTACAGAGTTAATTCCTCGTGCATAAAATTTAACCGCCGTTGTCCCATAGCTTCTCCGCAAAAAAACCTTTTTGGAACAACAGGCATTGCTCTAAAGCAGGGTGATCTTGGTCACGTCAGAAACGCTCCTCGGAGCTCTCCTTGTCTTTCAGCACACGCCATCAGCTTGAGGACAGCAGTAGATTTCCATTATGGTTTTTAAGTTTCAATATGAATTTAATTGCAGTATTTTTTTACTACTCTGTCGTTTATTTTGCACTACATGTGGGATGAAGTAGAGACACTGATATCCGCTGGGATTGGAGCACGTGCTTTGGGATAGGCCCATGGACTTAATTTCTGCATGAGGTCTTGCCAGTGGGTTTTTTTGTTTGGGCGAGGGGGGAGAGGGAGGGCAGCAGGCAGGCTGGTGGTCGGTTTGGTTTTGTTTTTTAACATATGTGTATATATTTTGTAAATGGGTGACAAACTGATCTAGAGCTAGGTATATTCACAATGGATTCTTTTAAATAGAGGTAAGGATATGACCCAGACCAACAGAAGACAGGTGGCTCTGACAGTACTTGAGTGAACGTTGTCACTCAGAGGGATGAAATCATCTTCACTTGGAATGACTTGGGCAGGCTCTGGCCCTGGCACGGCAAATCCTTAAAACCAGCATTGTTGTTGGAATTGCGCCATCAAAAATGCCAGGCCCTCTGTGTTGGGGTGAGCCCCTTCTGTAGGGTCCTGGCACTGTGGGGGCACCCCTGTCTTCTCTTGATTTGAGCTTTTAGTGGTGAATAATTTGTTAATTCTGACCACTTACTATTTACCCTGGTATCACATGTTTATGCACTGAAGGTTAAATATGTATTTTGATACTTGTTTGTTTATTATGTATGTGCTGGTCTGTAAAATGAGATATATTCCTGTTTTGGTATGTATACTAGGTCCCCAAATGAACAGAAAGGCTTCTCTAGAGCCCTTGCACACTGTTGAGTAAATGCAGGTTTGTTGAGCTTAGCTGACCCAAATTTTGGATCCAAAGAGTGACGGTCCAGTAGCCACACTGACTGCTGGCTACCTGGCAGATTTGACCCTAAAAACAGGAAGAGGTCCTCGGTAAGCATGTGCAGAGCACTGGAATTTCTGTGTTCAGCTGTTCTCTCTAACGTTGCCTTCACCCTTCCCAAAATGATGCAAAACCAGCATAGTTCAGAAGACAGGCTAGTGGCCTTAACGTTTTCTGTTTGAAGAAAAGGCTATTTTAACAACTCTGAAATGCCTTTGAGTCCACAGTTTTCCTCCCCTTGCCTCCAGATTTCCAAATCACCCCCAAATTTAAGGAAGCCTCGTTTTCTGTGGACTGCAGCGTGTTCAGCCACGTGGTTCAAGCCTGAGAGAAGCAAGGCTGTGGCAGCAGCACTGATGAGGTCCAGCCCTGCAGGCAGGACGGGTCCTGCCGGGGGGTGCTGAGGGTGGGGCTGCCAGCCACAGACACAGGGCGTTGTTCCCAGCCCGCAGGAAATCCTTACTGCTTACAGATTCTGCAGTGTGCAGGCTAGGCCCGGTTTACATTTTGCAAGCAAACCACCACAGCCCTCTGACTTAATTCTGTTCCAAAAAAAAAAAAAAACAACCACGTTTTTGCTTGTTGGAGGCGGAGGGGGACAAACACACCTGCTCGTATTTCCTCTGGCAGCTGGTGCTGTGGGCAACTGTGGTGTTCACGTGGGAGTGGGGTTTTTTTCCATTTCATTCGAGCTTCTAATGCAAATACTTGCTTTGTTTTCCATGTAAAAATCCGTTGAGCAAAAATATACTCATGTACACTAACATTAGTAGACTGTATTCTCTGCAAGTACCTCACATGTCTTCTCCTGCCTTGTTCTTTGTAGTAAACTTATCCATGTACTCCTAACATTTGTATGTAGTGTGCAACTGTAATGTCATGCTTTTGAGAGGGGGTTGGCTGCCTCCAGCCAACATTCATCAGTTCAATAGCAAAACACTTTAGATAAGTTATTTTGCACTTTCTTATGTATAAAATTGGTAGAAACTTATATTTGCTTTGTATCATTTAAAGACTCCTTTTGTTTCGGTAAATGAACTGTGTATAAAATACTTATGCAGTTAAAACTGTTTTTAGAAAGTATTTTTAATTTCAGCAAGTTTGGTTACTTGTTGCATGACTATTAACACAGCTGACTTTTTGTGTCAGTGCAATGTATATTTTTTTTGTCCTGTTATTAACTTGTAAGCCCTAGTTAAATGGCCATTTATTTGTACAGCATCAGGAGTAAATTGAAGATAACTGGCTAAGACTGGAGTGTGGAATTTTGTACTATATTGCAGAATCCAATATCTGTTTTTTGGTGGTTACGTAAAAGGCCTGACGATTTACTATCTAGTGTGCAATCTGTGATATCTGAATGTTCATTGTATATTTGTCTCCAATGCAAAAAGGTAGAGTAACACAATTACAACAATACATGATTAAATGCAATAGTTCAGGTACTGAAGTATTTTTTTTTTTCATTTCAAATAAATACCTGCTATTTACCACCAAAAAGCTGTTTTGCATTTGTTGGAAAGACACAACATTTGCAGTTGAATAAAGGTTTTTAACTCGGGAGTGGTAACAAATGAGTGACATTTTTCTGTGTCATCGTGAGGGGTAAGTTTCTAGTACTTGTCACAGTTTTGCTTTCTGAATGTGGGTATGGCCATCCATGACAGTGCAGCATGAAATCATGTGCCTTAGTTTGTTCTTTTCTGATTTAAATTGTAGAGTGTGAATTCAGCAGAATCTGACAGTGTGCACAGGAACAGGCTCTGCCAATGTAGTGAAAGCAGACAGAAAAGAGTTGTGTAAGTCGTGCTGGTTTTAAAGGCAGTGGAAAAGGAGGGGGTTACAGAGGCCATTTCCATGGCCTTGTTTAGCCGTGTTTTGGTGATATGGGATGGTAATGTCCACTTTTCATAGGCCCAAGTATTTCACACTCGGCCACTTCCACATTTTAAATCCTTCCATACACCGAAAAAAAAAAAAACACTTTCTCTTCAACAGTTTTGGGGGAGTTTCTGTGCTCAGCAGCACTTGCCAGCCACAGCCGGAGTGTTCTTCTGCTGCCAGGGAGCAGGTCATGGATGAGCGTCACCAGAGCACTCTGAGCCAGGTAACCATGCCAGCTCCAGGCTGTGGGGTCTGGCATCGCCTCCCACTCTTTTTTGGGAGAGATTTCCTACTAGCAACAGCTCCAGGCTGCTCTGTGCAGCTGGGTCATTTACTATATGCAGTATTTCAGGCTCATTTTCCAGGTATGGTGGAGAGCAGAGGTGCCAGGAGCATTGGGAAGTGGTGGAGCCCACAAATCCTGATGGACCATTTGACTGGGAAAGTGCAGTCCCAGCCGTGTAAAATCCCAGCAGGCATCAGCTGGGCCAGCAGCCAGGCTGGCAGTGAAATGAGGCACTTGTTGAGTGACAGGGCAGCTCCTTGCGAGTGCCCCAGCCTTCAGCTCTGGCTCCAGCACAGTTCCTGCCAGGCAGAAGCACCGCCCGGGGCCAGACATTCCATTTAGCAGGTAAAACACCTTTGTGGCCGATTTGCTGTGACCGAATTGTCTCTCATAGGTGCAGTAACTGCGTTCAGAAAGGTGAGGCTGAGCTGCTTTCCAGGCTCGGTGCTCTGTATGAAATGCATGAGTGTTTTTAAGGGATTCCTGGAAGTGGGACACAGATTAGATTCACTGGTGAGGTTACTGTGCCACACACACCCGTGTAGGGAGGAGGGTGGGCTAAGCAAGCCCAGGAACTGGGCTAACGTGCTGGGAGCCAAATCCTGCCCTGTCTTCCTAGAAAAGAGTTGCGTGGCACGGCGTTGGATGTGTGCCTGGCCCCCAAAAAAGGGCAATTTGTAAGGAATGGGACCAAAACTTGATCACGGATGAGCCTAAATGGGATCCTGCCTGCACCGGAGCCGCTGGTGCAGGAGCAGAGCCACCCTCTGGGTGGGAGCGTTCCCAGTGTAAGCTCTGAGGTGGGAGAGCTGCAGCAAGGCCCTGCCCCACAGCCGGGGTGAATCCTGAGGTGCCGAGGGGGCGGTGCTCACACGAGCTCTGGGAAGAGCTCCCGGCCCTTCTGAGAGCCTTAAGCTCTCCTTAAAAGGCTCTCTCCTAAAGGCTGCTCTGCCCAGACCGCCTTGAGGCTGGGAAGGGAAGCACCGTGGTGCAGCTGGTGTCGGGCTGCTCTCTCCTCACAAAGCAGCAGCTCACAGGGATGCTCATTACAGGACAAGTGCTCCAACTGCAAGGAAACCTGGGAGCCATTTCCCAGCTGCTGTGAGAGGGCAGGTTTCCCAACACACCACCCAAGCTCCCCAAATTTACCTGTGTGAGCAGTGACCACAAGGACCACCATGGGAAATGTCCATTTATCCGAGAGCTGATCAGAAGATACAGAGCTGAGACGTGGATTGGCAACTAAGGAGAACAGAAATTACTCTGTTCCTGAAAAGAAATGCTGGGGCTCAGCATCAGGAAACTGCTGAGACCTCATTGAAGTCAAAGCTGCTGCCTTCAAGGGAGAGAGAGTAAAACAGGTTTGAAAAGCTGTCTTAACGAAAAATAGCAGTGATCTCAGGGTTACTCCTGCAAATGAGTTAAAACCCTCAGCTCTTGCTTTTTCCCTGTAGTTTCTTCAAATGTAACAGAGCAGCTTTGAATTCACACAGCAGCAAAACTATTTTCCTGCAGAGGCCTGACTTGTGTCTTTGCAGTGTGTCACAGGCTGGCACTGCTCACCACGACAGCCACCCAGCAGACAGAAATAGCGAGTTAGAATGTGACACCCTGGGGCAGCAAAGCCCAGAGACAGGAGGCACTTGGCACTGGTTATCGCTGGGAGAATGTCTTTGTAGGCAAAGACGTGGCTATCAGAAGCTTGTCATGGCAAGGGCTGAGGCTCAGGGCTAACAGGACACTTGTGACACAGCTTGAGAAGCTGCAGATTTTTTTTTCTGGCAGTTAGCAATGCGGTAGAAGAAATACAATCCATTTGTAGTGACAGAGCTCCTAGAAGCCAATTCTTTATTGAAAGGTCTTGTAAGCATTCCAGTACAGACTTAGCTGCTCTACTGTAGCTTTGAGTTGATGAAGATGAAAAACATTTTTAAAGAAAAAAAAAAAAAAGGCAAGATGGATACCTCTCTAAAATTTCATAGTAGATGAAATTCAAACACTGATTACACCAAAGAGAAACATCAAACCACAGGAATCACACACAGCCCCAAGGCAAAGCATGTAACAAATGCACACAATGGCACTTAAGTCTGTAAGAAAGTTATGATAGGCACCACTGCCCAAGCACTCCATGTCCTGGGCCAAGAGGGCACCTGATGGGTATCTCTGCATCCAGAGCAGCACTTTGGAACCAAGGAACACCCGGAGTGCTGCTGGACTGTACATTCAGCTTCGTGGGTGAGTGAGCAATGACCTGGCAGTGCCCAACTGAAGGTGCTTAAGAGGAATTATTATTAAACCAGTTTCACTGGTAGCTGTTGTGTTGTGCTTCTCCCTTAGCTAAAAACCCCAATGTCTTTGACCATAGTGCATCCACTGGCTGAGACAGAAAATGTGGCTCGTGGAACCCTGATCCCGTGGAATTCAACAGAATTCCTGTGGTGAGTCTAAGCTCCTCTCCATTTCCAAATACTTCAAAAGCAGTGATATTGCTGATTTCTCTCCTCACCCCCATTTTCAGCTGCTCCAGGATTATTCTCCAGCCCTGAGCATTTCAGCCCAAAGGGACTGACTGTAATGAAGGCCTATATTAAATAAATTACAGGATCTCTGCCCCATTTCAGTCTCTTCTGCTCTGTTCATCATCCAGAGAGACCAGCTCTCCTAAATCCAGGCTGCAAATGACTTTTTTTCTGAGTTCCCTCTATAAGGCATGAAACCCCCACCTTTTCCAAGTGGTGGAGAGACTTAAGTTGGAAATCCATCTGCGGTCTCACCACCTCTCCTAGTAAATCCTCCAGCAGCATGAGTCCCCCCCCAATGCCTTCCATATCCTCACAGTAAAAATAAATGCTTAGCTGGATAGCGTTTTTGGCTTTCTGCACTCACATCCCACCCTCCTGCAGTGCCTGTACAGAGAGAGATTCCATTGCTCCAGGGGAGATGTTCAGGCAAGAAAATATTCTTGCCAAATCCAATGGCTTTCAGAATCCATCTCCTAAAAGGTAGAAAAAAAGTGAATGTCTCTTATAGTTTGCTCAGCAGGTCACCCCTAATGTTTGGTTCATTCAATCTGTCATAAACAAAAAATACTTCCAGTGTTGAAACCTCAGATGCACAGGAGAGACAGTGAGCTGGAGAGCAAACAATCCATTTTGTTTCATTCAGAGTGTGAGATCCTTCACTGTCCTGGAATAATAAACCTCTCTGACATGCAGCTGCCGTCCTTAGGACAATTTGCTCTTTGTCCTCAAGCTGAAGGAGCTCTGCTGTGCAGGAGGCTCTTGCCAGTCCCTGGAGGGGGGTACAGTGGAGCTGGTTGCTTGCAGAGCTGCCACAGGAGGCCTAGTGACCAGATGGAAAACCCAAAGTGTTTGTTGGGCCCTTCTGGGATGGAGCTCATCTCCCCCCAGCATCCTTACAGTGCTGGGCTGTGTGTTGGGCCCTGAAAAGGGGCTGGTAACGTTCTTTGTTAATTATCTTTATCTTGACCAGGTTTGGGTTGATTTTTTTTCATTTTATTTTCTCCCCCCAGTCCCCACCCTGCTGAGGAGGGGAGTGATAAGAGCAGCTTGGTGGGCAACTGATGTCCAGCCAAGGTCCACCTTCCATGGTCCTTTTTGGCACCCAGCATGGGGCACGGACAAGGGCAGCTTTGTATCCAGTGTGTTATTGCTACAGCAGGGGCAGCCTCCTGTGGGAGTCAGGAGTTTGCTGCTGCACTGCTTGTCCTTTAGAAAGCTTGGAATGTGTTAGCACAAACAATGGCTCTGGGCTGTGTCCCGGCATGGATGGCCTTGCTGCACTGCAGGAGCTGTCTCGTCCCCACAAGAGGATGAGGGAATACACCTCCCTCTCCCCACTCTGGATTGGTGTGGATGATTGTGCCCATTCCAGAGGTCCTTGTTCATGTTTGCATGAGCTGCTAATGCTACTAATTAACACTGTTGGCACGGAATGGGGTTGGTGGAACCTGGTGTCATCGTGGCATGAGAGAAGATTTTTGGGTGAGGCAATACTGAAACGCCCTGGGGCGGCTGTGCCCTGGCTGGCAGGGTGTGTGGAAGGATTTGGACAGGGATCACCCCCCAGAGCCTGGGACTCTACACAGCCCTGGCAAAGCAGTGTGTCAGCTGATGGAGGGTGCCTTGCCCAGAGAAAACCAGCAGCTTTTGTCCCATACTGGGGCTGGCCTGGGCCTACCGAGCCTCAGTTCAGTGGTCTGAGAGGGCTGGGCTTGAGGCAGGACTCAAACAACAGCAGCAGCTACAGGAATTGCCCCAGGAGTGAAAAAGGAACTGGATAAGGAAATACTGGGTCCAAGAGAAAGGGCTGGAGGTGAGATGGTGCCCAGGAGTCCTTTCCAATCCAAGTGTTTCTGTGATAGTGGAGAAGCAGCAACAGCGACCACCAATACACCCTAATCTAATCATCCTGTATTTCACGGAGCTTTGTCTTTTCCCTTCCTTGATAAATCTTCAAAGAAGTTATGAATGGATCCTTCCCCTGAGAAGACAGCCACGCTGTTAGGAGAAATAAAACCACCCAGCAGCAACCATCCTGACCTTAGGTGGACATTGAACCTCAGAATACTTTTTTTCTCAAGGTGATTTAGTATTAGGAAACTTCTCTTTCATTTTGTTTTGTTTTTACAGTTGTGCTGTTGGAAGCATCCACAGAAGGAAAAATATTGTGGCAAGGCTGAGAAAAGACCAGTTCTTCTCTGCCCATATTTCACTGCCCCAAGAGCTGACAGCTGACATGGAATGGAGGAAGAAAGAGGCCTGAACAAGGCACACTGGGACAGATTTTCACCTGTGCCAACATGTCACCTGCAGTGCATGTCACAGCAGTGATATGAGCTGGATCATAGCTCTGGTGCCCCCATGCCTCACTGGATACAGAATCCCCTCCAAGAAGGGAAGTGGAAACACTTCCTTTAAGTATAAAACTCCTTTCTGGTGTCTGAATATCTGACATCTACTAGAAACAATACCCAAAACTTACAAAAATTACCTTACATTATTATACTGCTCTCTCCTTTCTCTGGCTTGTTTGGGGCATTTTATACCTCCTCGTGTACCATGAAGAGACATGAGAGATCCCAACTAACTCAGACGCCTTCAGCAGAGGGCAGGAAAATCCTCAGGTATGTATGAAGAAATAAACTGTCTTAGGCATCAGATCTTGAAGAGTAAATTCTTTGAAATTAGCTTATTTTCTTTATTAAAAAAAAAAATTCAAGTTGATGAGAGTCTCTGGATATCAAAACTGTGCGTCTTTTTCCCTCCTCTGTGCTTCTGTCAGGCACTGACAGCAAAGAGAAGACAGTGCAAGGGGCTGCTGCATGGTCCACAGAGACTGCACAGGCTTTGGACCCAATGGAGAAAGGTTCCCATCTGTCCAACAGCACGTGGCTCCAGCCTGGTCTGTCTCCTTGGAGCTAGAGGATCACAGATGACAGCAGTGAGAGCATAAAGCAGCACTGTCTCAGGAACTTGTACAGCTACCCCAAATGTGCCACTGGCATCAGAACCTCAACATTCCAAAACTTCTCCTTTATTTTTCACCCACTTCTCCTGGAGCACAGGGGAGTTTTGGGTGGCTGCAGCAGAAGACAACAAACCCTCTTTCTGTCTACCTAAGAACACTGTGCGTTTGTTCCCGTGTTTTATCGGACAAGGAAGCCAGCATGAGGCTCAGGGACTCACAGCTGCCAGGGAACTGAGGGGAATACAGGCAGGCATGAAATGACAGTGCCCCCCCTGCAGCCTCAGGTGAGAGCCCAGAACCTTGTCCATGTGAACAGAGTGATGTGTGGAGCTGCTGGGGCTGCAAACCCAGGGCGCGCCCGGAATACCGTGGTCAGCCGTAAGCAACAACTGCGCTACGCACCGAGGGAGCAGTGGCACCTTCTAACACTGGGAACACAAGAGATGGACGAGACACTGAGTCAGCCTAGGAACAGATGGAGGTGTTCTCCTGTGGCACACACGCTGTGTCCAGGTGACGGCGGGAAAGGACGGCTCTGGCGTTGTCTTCACGCCCACCTCCCGCTGGAAGCGAAGCTGCGGCTGAAGGAGAAGGTCATCTCCCCGTTCTTGTACTTGCCCCAAGCCCCAAATGGCACTATGACAACTGTGCTGTTGTCCTCAGAGCCAAACTGCACTGCCTGAGAGAGGAAACAAAGGGTCAGCATCAGCGTCTCACTTGGAAAGGGAAACAAGCGTCTGGCGTCACCTGGGATGCACACCCTGAGGCAGGAGACTTCCTTGCCCTTTCCCAGCCCTGGTGCTCCATTCTGGTGTGCCCCAGAGCTTCCCATAGGATATGCCACCATCCAGAGCCATGGTCAGAAATTGCCCATTTCTGTCTATGACATTTCCAGCACAGGCACAAGCTGCAGTTACAATCCCATGCAGTCCAGTGGACTGTGAGCCGAGCAAGGCAATCGACGTGATGCCTGCAAGGACGTGGCGAGACCCAGGGTAAGGAAAAGGCTGGCCAGAGGGACTGGAGGATGTCTCAGCCAGCACCTTCAATTCAGCTGAATGTGTGGCATTGCACAAATAAAAAACCCCAGTTTTTTAAAGGCAAGGCAGCCCCTCCAGGAGCCCCTGGTGCCCAGTTACCTGCTCGGTGACCACGTGTGCGGCCTCGGCAGGGTCGTGGCAGTGGCTGATGAAGTCGCAGATCTCCTGGCTGTTGACGATGAAGTTGATGCCGTCGGTGGTCAGCACCAGGAAGCTGTCGTCTGCGTGGTGCAGCTGCAAGAGGCACACGGGGGCAGCCCCTGGGTGAGAGCTGCAGGGAAAGGGAACTGCCCCCCTGTGCTTACACTATGGAAAAACACTTCTGTTTCTTTTTTCTTTTTCTTTTTTTTTTTTTTTTCTGGGGGTGCTGCGTGCTCTCCTGCAAATTTTTTTCCTGAAGCTGAGGTTTCAAGGGAGACACAATAGCACTGCAGTCATCTCCCTAAATCCCTAGTGGGTGGCACTTTATTGGGACCGGCACAATGTAAGTTCTTGGGGCCCTGGGAGGTGCATTGGGGAAAAGTAACAAACAGAATGGGAATTTGCAGGAGAGCTTCCTGCCAAAGTGGAGGCTGAATGCCTTCTGGGTGTTTGTTTTCTAGATGACTACAGAGCTATGGTAAGATACATGCAGCTGTCCTTTCCTCCTCCCCTCCTCAACTGTGCAAATCTCTACACATCCTACTTTTTTGATGGCAGCTCATCCATATCCCACCTAGTTCTCAGTCATGGTTTTGTACCAGCATTAACCTCAAAATGATCCACTTGATGACAGGACCCAAACAGACTAACACCTGTCATGTATCTCATGTGCTATCTTTCTTCCCTCTCATCGTATATTTTACTGTGAGAAGTGAGCTTTAGAAGTTGATCTGGTTGAGTTTAGTACCAGATTCCTTTCTGTCCTGTTACTGTTAATCTGAAACAACTTAATGAGAATTGCTCTCTGGTTAGTTCAGTAAAAAAAACCACGTGTGGCCTTCAGGCTTCACTGGGGCTCGTGTTGTGTGGGTACCACCACAACATCAAATACCCATGAAGCCCCTTAGTCCAAGTGTTGCTGTCCCTGCAAACCAGACCTTCTTTTACCTGAACCCTTTTTGTTTCTGGCTGGGCTATCACACCACTGTTTTTAAGATCCAAATCTCCTATGCTCCGTGTCATTGCAAGTCTACCATTCACGTGAGGTTGTCCCAAACTGTTCCAGGAAACGAAGCCACCACACTTCTTAATCCTGTCCAGAGGCACAAAACAAAAAGTGAATGAGTTACTGCTTCTCACCATTAGCCCCATCTCTATTTCTGTCACTAGCTAGAATGAGGAATGATGTATGGAGAGCCTAAGCTGGGAAGCTGAGGGTTGGCTTTGGGTGTTTGAAGGGCTCCATGAAAGGATTGTGTCTTGGTGGGCTGTGTCCTGACCTGGGAATTTCCACAGTGCATTTCCTCAGGTTCTAACTTGGCACTTTTGGACAAGTCTGAACCATGTGGTCATAGCTCTGTTCTGAATCTCAGTAATGCAGATCCTGCTGCTGAGACAGTTTATGCTCAAGGAAGCCTTTCCACATCCCTGGTCCTCTAAACAGGATCTAGTGCATTAACTGGAGCTTAGTGCCAGCTCAGAGTGGTCTCAGGGCTCCATATTCAACTCTGCTTTCTTCCTGGCCCAACCCAGCAGCATCATCAGCCAGCAGGTACCTTTCCTTCTCCTCCTTTCTCTCTGGAGTGTGGTCAATGGTGAGTTTCACAGCCTTTCCCTTCCGGCACAGCAGAGCACGACTGTCTCCCACACTTGCCACAACCAGCTCAATTCCATCCCGGAGCAGAGCCACTGTTGCAGTGGTCCCAGAGTTCAGCAGAGTTGCTACAAATGTCATCAAAGAGAAAGGTTTTAGCACTGCCTCAAAGCCTGGAGACATCTAAAACAGCAACAATTTCAACTGGCAAAATGAAGATAACTTGTGCTCTACCTAATCAGCAAGTAAATGCTTTTAAGTTTAAACTAAACTTACACATACAAAAAAAAAAAAAAAAAAAAAAAAAAAAGAAAGGCAAACATGCATGCATGTAGGACTGGGGGAAGAGAGGTAAGGTGGGAAGGATTAAGTGTTTCTGTGCAACAACATGGCTCCATGCAAACAGGGCAGGTGGGATAACAGCAGTACAAGGTACAGTGGCTTCCTTCCAGTTTGTAGCAGAGTTTTTCAGCCCCATGAGCTCACCTCAAGTTACAGCATTATTGTCCTTACTCCTGGACACAGTGGCTGCACAAGTAGGTCACCATAAAGGTGATGTGGCTCTTTCTTTCTGTTAGGTGGTGAAGCAGGTAATTACATAGTAATATATAATTATAGTTACAGTAATTGTAATTCCATATAGATCACCAGAGGGAAAGCAGTAGATCAGTCTGTGGCATCCTCCTATTGCTGTCAGAGCTGTTACACTCCCCCTCTGCTTCCCCCAGAGAAGGATTCAGCCAACAGGCTTCCTGGCTTTTTCCAGGAACACTGCTCCCTCCACACCCTGTCAGCTTGCTGGAGGACCCAGTGTGAAGGTGAAGCTGGATTCTGGGATTCAGCCTTGCCTTGTGCCTGCAAACTGGTGCAGGTGGCAGTGGCTGTCTGGGCAGCCTGCCCAGGGCCCTGCTGGGACACCTTCCAGGGGGTCACTGTGAGTGCCCAGAGGGAAAAACAGAGCCTGGTGCTGAGGGAGGGAGCTGAGCTGGCTGACTGCACTCAGGGACTGCCTGGATTCACTCATGCAAGCAGGCTTAAGGGCTTCTCATTTCAATTGCTGCAATGGTCTGGAGAAAAAAAAAAGAAACTCTTGAAAAAGAGAAATGCAAGTGCCTATTTCAGGAAAAAGATCTGTACTTTCATTACCAGTGAGGAAAATGCCAGAAAAACTGTCCAGCTTCCCTTATTTTCTTTGAAAGGCCAAGTCCCACTTTACAGTTATTATCTTCTCTTCCTGCAAATTTTGCAAGGTAACCCAGCAAGAGATGCCTGGAAAGCTCCTGCTGAGTTGAGCTATTACACTAAAATGCCTGGACAGGACCAGCTACTGCCTGGAATACATTTGCATCTACAGCTCATGCAAATCCCCTTGAAAGACCCTCTGTAGGTCACTTGCATTCTGGGCTTTTCCAGTTGGTCCAGTTTTTCAAAGCAAGCCAATTTGAGCTGAGTTTTGGGCTTGCTTAGGAATGTGACTCCCCAGTTATATTCTTGTTTTCATGTCACTAACAGTTAACATGTCACTGTCTTTCCACCACTGTTTCTGCAGGGATCAGCTACGACTACATGTGCTCCTACCTCTGGCCCTGCAGCCCTGAGCCTGGAGACACAGGACAGATTTGAGACAGGACTTTGTGTTTGATCCCAAGGAATGCCAGGCAGCCCCAAACGTGACCAGCTGCCAACAGATAGCAGCAGAAATGCAAGGGCTGTGAGGTCCTGGCAGCCTCCTTCCCAAGCCCCTGAGGTCTCAGCACCCTGTAAGCCAAAGCGGGCTGGGAGCAAACTGAAGTCACCAAGCCCTGGGAGATGCATTGAGCCTTGTTGTGCAGCAAAAGCAGTGAGTCCATGAATCCAAAAAACCCAAACACAAACCCTCACAACCTAGTGTTAACTGAGCTGGTGTTATTATTTAAAACAGGTATTATTACTGCAGGAGGACTGGGTTTAGCTGAATGCTCTTCCAGCAGGTCAGGGGTGACGCTCAGCCACGGTCACACCTCGGGCTGTGCCAGGGCCACGCAGGCTGGGACACTGGAAACTGGATGTGGCAGCTCCTGACTATCCAGGTGGATAGGCACCAACATCCTGTTTCTCATCTGAAGCAAGGACTAGCCCAGTGCAGGGTCACTTGGAGGCACATTATGAAAATAAGATACTAAATAGTACCAGTGCAAGTAGAAATTTTAGTAGAACCAGTAAAATACCTGTTTTAGCCAACAGTTAGAACAAGTGAAATGGAGCAACCTACGTAAAACTACCTTTTTATTTTACAGAAGATACGTTTTATTTAGACATTAAAATTAATGCAGAACTGCTGCTAATTTCCCATTTCATTCTGTGGTTTTAGAACTATGCTGAGAAACGTACAAAAAGTTGTATCATAGACTTCAATTCACAGAAGACTGGAAACATTTGGAATCCAGGTGAATCTGCATTTTTCAGTGCAAGCTCCCAAAGAAAGGTGCTGCTATCACAAAATCAAGTACTGGTACTGGTACTAAAGAACAAGATATTGTCCAGAATTATGGTAATGGACATAATGACTTGAACTTTTTATGTTTATTAGTTAAATAGCAGTCCTAGAAAGAACTACATGCTGCTCACAATCTCTTCTTTGGATCCAGTTCATGCTCTGGGTAGGGATGCAGGAACATGCATGAAGCCAGCTGTAGCATCATGTGATTTCTAGCACAGCTCAAACCACAGGAATGGTGATGGGATAACATTTCTAATGCTTTTCTACAACTGCTGCTAGTTTAAGACAAAATATGTTGCATCAGCACACGTATTGCTTTTAACAATTAAAGAGTTTATTTTGTTTTCCTAACAATATCACTATAAAACTAAGATCTTTCAATAGGTTCTTAACACTCACTGGACAACTTCTACTGCAAGTCATCTCAACTAATGTGACAAAGAGGATGTGGAAACCTTCCAGTAGTCCAGGCTAGGAACCGCTGGACTCCTTCACCTGGGACAAAATTAAGCAGATCTCTCTTTCCACTGAAGCCCAGCTTAAAGTGTCCAGGGCCTCCAGTTCTAGAGCTGCTGAGCAGGTACAGTGTCTGCCACAAATAACACGCACACAGAGGCAAATAGGAAATTCACCCAGGGACTTTGTTCAAACAAAATAAACCTGCAACACTGGAGATGCAAGAATAAGGGCTGCAGAACAGGGGAAGGAGTCAGGCACTCTCAGGTCTGCCTGCACTGCCCTGTGCAGGTCATCTAGGATGCTCCTGCATCTTTGGCCTTGCTAAAGCAGCCTTGGCATTTCTGGGGAATTGCCATCACACTCGCCTGCTTGCTAAAACTGTGTGACAAAACCAGTTTAAATTCAGCCCAAATAAAATCTAAAATTTGCTTCCCTATGGAGATAAGTAACCAACCAACAGATGAAATTAAGAATTTTATCAATGCTAGAGGACCAGCTGTCTCATATATGGCAAGAGTTGCCACTCTGAAGAACATCTGCTCCCTCAAGGTAATTACACCAATATGGGGAGTTCAAACCAGTGCCAAATGAAATGGGGCCATCTTAAAGGCACTGAATAGAAGTATATGAATTGTTCTGACTGATGGAAAAATAGGCAAAATAAACATCCCTTTAATATTGTAATTAGTATCTTCTAAATTGATTAGGTAATAATCAGGGCCCTTGGATAAAAAGGCTGCCTTTACAATGCTGATAGGTTCAGGAAATATTCAAGAAAAAATTCTGCAGCTCTCCCTTTTCCTCAGTGTTGCAGGTTAACATTTAAAGAAATAAAAATCATTTTTTTTGAATGGTAATTTAAAAAAAACCAACAAAACAAACATCACTCTAAAAATTTAATTACTTTTAAATAACTTCTGCTGTTTGTCAGCATAATAAGATTCCATAAGTAGAACCCTTTCAAACATGGGTAGACAAGTTAATACCTGGCTATATTTTAATCAGATGGCTATTCCAGAAGTGAGTGGCAAACGTGATTGGAGTTGGATGCACTGAATGTGGAGATTGATGGACAAACTCCCTCTTGTTTTCTCTCACAGTGGACAGAGGCAGTAACAATACCTGGTAGGCCTCCAGTAGGCCAGGAGAGTGTTTGTCTCACATTTCTCCAGGAAAATGCTCAAATTTCCTCAAGGACAGAATTTAATTTCTTATTTCCCTCCTTATTGAGCAAAGCTTTTCAGTTCAGCTTCACATTTCAGTTTTTATGGCTGGTAAAAAATAGCAGAAAATTCTGCCCATCTCTGGCAGCTCTCCCGTGGATAATGTAATTTGTTGGATGTGAGCTTCCTTTATGTTCTATACCTAAATTTAGCAATGATCTGAAGTGACTGGCTATATTTAAATGCATGGAAGGGAATGAAAACGCATTTTTGAGGAGGTATCAGACAGCAAGCTTCAGGGCTCAGACTTAGCTCTAAGCTGTTAATGATTACACAGGATTTAGGCAGAGCACAGATTATCCCAGACCTGCCTACAGCAAGTTTCTTCTGCTTTTGTGTGAAACAACAGGTATAGGTCACTGTCAGAGGGGCTCCTGGCTCCAGCAGGCCAGTACAGCACTGCCAGACACAGCAGCAGGACCTGGAGCACACACATAAACCATTTCTGTTATTGAAAGCTCACAGGAACTACCCTGCTATGGATTTTCCATCTCTAATTTCAAATATTGTATCATTAAGTGACCTACAGAGGGCCATGCCTTTGAAGGCATAGCTGGGGTCTCCAACAAGGCACTTCTCTAGTCCTGTTAGATTTGTGCCTCATGTGAGGCTTTACCCCTTAAATAGTGCTACAAACAGTGCCTCCAACACGCCATTCTGGCTACAGGGATTTGTCCCAGGGATTTTCAGTTTCCTTCAAACACCCAGGTACAAGTTTTAAAGCAGGCTGTGTGTTTGTAAAGACCTGGACATCCTGAATGTGCACTGGGTTTTTTGGCAGACACAGTAAAGGGAGTGAACCCTGGAAGGGTCATCTGCTGGAACAAGTCAAAGCTGTTATTTTGCACTTCATCAGCTATGGCCAGATTTCAAAAGGATTGTTTTCTTGGGGAGCATCCAGTGTAACCCAGATAGACACCAAGTTACACAATCAACCACCATCTCCAAGATACTCTAGCAACTGTCTTGACTGTCACATCCAGAATAGCCACACTTAATCAGAAATTTTGCTGGCAAACTGAATCGGTTTGGAAGCAGCCTTCTAACAAAGATACATGCCAAGCACTGAAATTTTATGTAACTTTCAAAACATCAGCAACAACAAAAATATCCACACAAAGCAGTCAACACAGTATAGAGTTATTTTAGCAACAGATATGCAAGAGGTTTAATCTGCTCAGAAATCCAGACTTGACTTTGCACCCTGTTACTCCATTCTTTGCCTTAGAGCTTGATTTTCAGCCAAGAATAATGGGCTCTCTTAGATCCCCCAGGCTCCTGCAAGAGCTTGCAGGTCCTCAGCCTACCTGAGAAACACTGAGTGCCTGCCAGAGCGTGGCCCCTGTGGATGTCTGGCAACTCATTTACCCTCTATCTTGCTTTTTTAATGAAGGGGGCTTGTGCAGTATCCTGGTAACCATTGCATGCCTTTTCTGGCATTAAGCAGCAACAGTTAGTTAAATGGTATGAAAAAAATCCTATGAGCAGCTCTAAAATGCTCTGCTTGCTGCACAGTTTGTCTGCCAAATATTGTTGTTATCCAATTCTGTGTCACCTACAAAGTGTTATGATTGGAAACAGTTTTCAGAAAAACAGAATAATACATCCAGTACAGTTCTCAATCCTTCTCCTCAAGGAGCTGCTCTGACACAGAGGTCACTACAATGAGCCAAATCAGGAGCTGTCTCACAAAGGGGCAGGGAAGGGGACAATTAGATCTGAAAATTAAATGGTCTGATCCAGGGAAGGACACAAACTAGTACTCAAATGCTGTCTCGGATTTGGGTTGGAAAGAAAACATATTTGCAAAAAGGCTCTGAGATAAAAAGGCTCTGAGACATCTGCTCTGCTGATGTCTCTCATGAGCTCAGCTAAAACCTAGCCCACAGGTCAAAAGTAACTGATCTTTTTTACTGTATGAAATACAATGGGAAAATTACCTTTATAGAGTCAATACTTTTTTTAAAATTACCTTTATAGAGTCAATACTTTTTTAAGGGCTGCATCTCAGGACTTAAGGCTTTTTTCCTGATCCCTGGTGCAGGCTAAGGTAAGAGGCAGTGCTGCAACAGTCAGGCTACCTGCCCTGCATTTGAGCCTACCCAGATTAATCTAGCAGTTAGAGTGCAGAAAGCCACTGCACTATTCAGCCACTGCTTCAGAAAAGCAGCTTGAGAATACACTATTACTACAGTCCCTACAGGGCTTCTTGGTTTCCAGTCTTTCCTGGAGAGAAGTCTTTTACAGTTTCTGTTCTTCTGGAACAAATTCAGTTATTGTGCCAGTGCCTGCACCAGCATTGGGACAGGTTTTTTCTTTGGTTATTTGTGGGGGGTTTTGTTCAGTTTGTGGTTTGTTTTTGTTTTTCCTATTGTGGGTTCATGGGTTTTGGATTTTTGGTTTTTTCTCTTTTTTTAGTTTGGTCTGTTTGGGATTTTCTTTTTAAGGCTGGCTAAACTGACTGTCAAAGTTGTATCTCATGGCTGAGAAAGCTCCTGTGACAGAACTGGGACAGGCACTTCTATCTCCCTTCCTAAGTCACTGTCCCTAAACTCCACTTGCTGCAACTGGAACTTCAGATTCACTTAGTCTCTAGACACATATACAAGAACTTCATTAACAGCCAGGATTAAATTCCCATTTAAAAGGGCTGGTGCCAGCTTTACCACAGCCTTACCACAACCAAACTTGTTTTCCTCTTCACTGCTTTTTCCCCTTTCCCACTCAGCTACTCCTGTGGTTCTGTTTGTGCAGAAGCAATATTGATTGCATTAATTTTGGCTTACGTTCCTCCTCAGGTGCAGCAGCCAAGTTAGGAAGGGGAACTTTGACACTGTTGCTTTTAATCCACAGGAGTAACAGCTTTAAAACAAACAAATAAACATATAAAAGCACCAATCCCCTCCACCCCTAAAAAAAAAAAAAAAAAAAAAAAATCAAAAACACCCCTCTCCACATTTCTTACCAGTAAAATGATGGTTCTTGCAAATCTAAATCAATCTTTGCTACCTGACAAACATAATCCTTTTCAGAATCACATTAAGAGAAATTCATCGACGATTATGCTAACATTCAGATTCAGAACTCCTCCAGTAATTTTGACTGAGACTTACAGTAGTTATTTCATTTTTAGGAGGTAAAACATAATTGGTTTATTTGCAGTAAGTGACCAGAGCAAAATCCTATGCTAAGTAAAATTGTTTTCAAGTGCTTTTCTGGACATTTTACTGCAAAACTACTGAGCAAATAAGATAAACTTTATTCTCCACACCTATATGAGTAGAATATTTTTTTACCTACCATCAGCAGAGAGATTAGCATGCCTTTCATATGCTTTGTCTATTTCTAGAAAAGCTTTGCTCAAAACATTTTCCAAGTTCTCCTCCTCAGCAAGAAATTCCCTGGAAGCAAGCAAGCAAAGAAATTAGACTTTTTTCCAAGAAACATACATCCTAATCAATCTGTTTCACAGTCTTATCTCCTCCTTGCACCCACTGAATGATGCTGGACTTGAGTGAAAAGGTAATGTGATTTTACTAACTGTGTGCACTGAAAGCATAATCCTGTAATTTTGCAAATATCTGAGTTCCTTATCCAGCACCCAGGGAATGTGATAGATACAGAAGAGCGTAAACAAAGCATAGGTCAGCAATCACAGAGATTTTATGTGAAAACAGTCAGCCCACACTCTCCCTGTGTTCCAGGACCTTTCCTAGACAGGGGGTACAATCGTCCTTTCCTCTCCTGTGTTTTTGAGCTTGCCCAACAGGGCAGGCACCACACGGGGTGAATAATTCACAGCGTAGTCCTCCCGCTGTCCCAGAAGGACAGGTGGCTACATAACCCGGGAGGATTAGCTACAATGTACAACCCACTGGAATTTATTTGACACGCGTTCCCTCCATAAGCACTTACTTAATATATTTTTCCATGTACTTATCACAGAAGTCGGCAGCTGCCGCCCCGCCGTGCCCGTCGTACACGGCGAAGTACAGGACATCCTCCGTCAGCTGAGCGTAATCGAACCGATCCTCGTTTTCCTTCCGTTTCCCGATGTGGCTGGCGCAGCCCACCTTGCTCAGGCTCACCTTCGGGATGGGCTTCCCGTACTTTATGCTGGGCGGGAGCAGAATGGGTTCATCGATGCGGTTGTCCCAGATGCCGAAGGTGTCCCACGTGGTGGGCCGGCCGCTCCCGTCGGGATCGAAGCGGGAGGCGCGGCTCTGGCAGCTGGAGATGGAGCAGGCGGCCGCGGGGCGCTTCTCGTCCTGCAGGAGGCGGGACGTGAGCGCGGCTCTCCTCCTCACTTGGAACCCTCCGTTCCGTACCAAGGTGATGAGAGTGGCTGTGGACATCACTCGTCTTCGCAGAGATCCGTAAGGAAAAAAAAAAAAAAAAAAAAAAAAGACCGGGAGCAAAAGATGCGCAGCTGCTGGAACGTCTTGGAGAACAAAGGGAAAAACGATCAGGGAACAAGAAGCACAGGAAAGGGAATTTTCAGTTGCATCATTCAGGAAGCAATGTCACCCTGAGAACCCGCTAATCATGCGGAGCACAGCACTCCCTGGAAGAGACTGCAGCGGGATCTGCGTGACTCACCGGGAAACTATCCCACAGCTCACATCCAACCCCGGCTCTGCGCACAGAGCAGGGAGCACCTCTGCTGCTCCCCTGCAGAACCACATCCCGAGCTTCCAAAGGCTCGAGATGGAGCAAATGGGAGCGAGGATAATGCTAAAATATGAGCATGTGAAAATACGGGGTAAGGTTGTGAAAATGAGCTTATCACGCATGGCTCTGCAATCGCCAGCTGAGATATCTGCACTGTGATCCTCAGGGGGAAAGGAAAAATATACTTGCTTAGATTTTTAATTTTTTTATCTGCCCGTGATATTTGGTTCACATTTATGGAGGTCTTGAACAATCCTTTCAACACAGAGCTAATAATGATTTTTTTTTTTTTTTATGCTAAGAATGACTACTAAGAGCGTATCCATGGATATGCACAACTGTACACAAAAACTTCCCCCTCAAAACACCCCATGCAGCTATTTGCTGTTCTGTCTGAATTGAATTTCTCTGCCACCTAACCCTGAAATGGGCTAACACAGGCAGGCAAGGTCTTCTACTGGCTTCTCACATCTCTTTTCCAGTCCAGAAAAATTCAAACACACCACTTGACTCAGCACAGACAAAAAATCACTAATGATGACTCACCTAGCATGCTGAAAAATGTAGAAATATTGGATTATTTGACCTTTTGTAGAGTAACACCCAACTTGACCCAAGTCCAACAGGCTGGGATGCAGTTTGTAATAATTACATGTTGTTGCACCGGAGTAATTTGAACTGGATCACACAGATCACTGTAACTAACCACACTAAAGATATAAGCCCAGTGAGGGATTTATTTCTATAACTTAATTGCTCAAAGTTTGCTAAGGGCAAAATTATGAGAGAGAAGCATTATATGCCATAACAAAAGATCTAAAAATACCCAGGCTTATGGTGAATGGAAAAAAAACGAAAAAAAAAAAAAAATTACAGCAGGGTATTCTGACGTAATTGAGCAGCAAAGAGCGACATTTGTACCCCAGAGACACTTTCATTCTGGGCTGGAGTGCCTTGTTGTTGTCCTTTGCCCAAGCCAATCACAACTGCATCTCTAGAGCTGAAATATTTCTAAAACTATGGTTTTAAATTGCTAGATAAAGATCTGTGTACTCACAAAAAACATGCAATCAAAGGTAACTTAGTAAGGGGTCGCTTTAGTAGAAGATGGCAGTGACAGAGCTTTTTGGGAGGCCTTCAACAAATGTGTTGTTCCCAGCTCAAAGCATGTTGCTTCAGATGCTGTGGGTTCACCTTTCATGCAATTTTTAGGCTGTATGCAGAGAGGAAAGGTTTCTTTACTTAGCACTTAGAGGCTGTTGACTTGATAAAAGACTGTTCTGGAAATCACTGTTGTTGCACCATCTTAAGATTTTCCATTTTGCTGCAAGGTGATGGCAGCCTCACACCCTTATTTTAACTTACTTACAGGTATTTAAAACCTGGTTTACTTCCTGGAGCTGCTTTTTCTTTCCTGCTATCCTTGACTCCTAACAACAGCATGATAACTTCCTTCTGTGAAACACAGCACGACCAAACTGCAAGCCTGCCAATTAGCAGAACCCACGCTCGCTTTCACTTCTGTCAGCTTGAGAAGAGAACATGAAATGCTCGCTATATTTAGACTACCCAGTATCCACAGCATGAATCAGAGGATCAATCCAAACTCACGGGGTAATTAAAACAAATTTGTTCCCTATCAAATTCAACTCTCACCAGGAAAGTAAAAATAGTGTGACGACAGGTTTGCCTTCCAAGTGTCTCTGCAAGTCAGGAGGAGGAACCTGCTCTTTAGTTTGTTATGTAAACAGCTCTGGACGCACAACAGTCCGTGCTTTCCCAGCTGATATGTCTGCAAACACCGCGCAGAACAAGACTGAGGTAATGAAAAGGGTGGCACTGGTGTTAGAGACAAAGTCCAAGATGGACAGTTCTAGATGGAAATCTGCTTCGAGGTGCTCCATCTGATCCTGTTCATCTGTACACCTTTTCCTGCAGAGAAACAGCTCCTTCACACAGGCAGGGAAACACAGCACTTAAAGCGGGATGAGGTGATTAAAACTATAGTTTTGCAGCCTGGCTGCTGCTAGGCAGTTGGAAATTTTCCAGGCTGCCAGAAGAAAAGGGGAGGAAAAGGAAACCCGGAAGAAAGCGAAGGCATGCCTGCTGCTGCCCCGGGGGATGCGACGTATGCAAAAAGGAATGTACAACTCCAAGTGCACTTGCCTCGCGTGCCTTCCCAACCCCACAGATGTGGGCAGGATCATACGGTTCTGGGTGCTAAGCTCGCCTTGAAGCAGGTGCATTGTTGGTTTTTTTTTTTTGTTTTGGGGTTTTTTTTTAAATTCATGACAATCTGGTCTCGCCTCCCTGACTGGGCAGCAAACTGCACACGGACGGCAGCAATTTACAGGTGTCTCTCCTGCACTTTGCTCATCACGAATTACCACAGGCCGCGCTTATTCCGTGCGTATCAAAGCTGAGGCGCCCGGCAGCAGCCCCTGCGGAACGCCGGCCGTGCCCAGCCCCGCTCCCTGACATTCCCAGCCCCGCCGCGGCCCTTCCCGCCCAGCAGCTGAAGGAGAAGGGAGAGCGGAGCGAGGGGAAGGGGCAATAGAAGGAGACGCTTGCAAGCGCGGCCCCCCGCCCTCCCTCGGCCCATGCCCCGGGCAGGCGGCCCTTACNGCCCGCCTGCCGCGCCCGGCCCCCTCACACGGGCCTGGGGCTGGGCCGGGAGCGGGGAGACTGCAGAGCCCCCCCGCTTTCACAGAATCACAGATTCGCTTAGGTTGGAAAAGACCGCCGGGATCATCGGGTCCAACTATGTCCTTTCTTTCCTTAAACACATCCAGCGAGGGTGACTCCATCACCTCCCTGGGCAGCCCATTCCAATATCTAATCGCCCATTCTGTGAAGAAATCCCCCCTAATTTCACAGAATCACGGAGTTTACTGGGTTGGAGGGACCCACAAGGACCATCGAGCTCCTGGCACTGCACGGGCGCAGCCTGGCCCTCCCCTGGCGCAGCTTTAGGCCGTGTCCTCTCCCGGGAGAAGAGCCCGACCCTGCCTGGACACAGCCTCCTTGCAGGCCTGGCTTCGGCCGGGACAGCCAGGCTGTGCCCACGGCTGCCCGAGAGGCCTCTGGAAGCAGCAGTGATGCCCTTGTGGAACAGCAACCCGAAAGATTTAAAGCACAGCTGTGCGCGCTGCTGCGAGGCAGCTGCTTCCGTGAGCAAAGCCCTGCTGCCTCTTGACGTGACCCGTGTCCCATCAGGAGTTTAAAGGGATAATTTGCTCCATGCTGTGCTACTGCCAGTCTCTGACCTTTGATGAACTTTGGCAAATCAGATGGCTCTGATTACAAAAGCCTTTGAAATACATCATCCATTCCACCTCGTGCTGTCTGCCGGAGACCAGAGTACTCGAAAACAGATACCTGAGAGAAAAATGAGAGCCAACTGAATTTCCATTGGAGCTTAAGGAGGTCACTGGCAAGTTTGTCCTAAGGTAAAGAAGTTTTTGTTTCGTTGGAGTGAGGCTTTTGGTTGCTGCAAAACCCAGCTGCTTCTGGCCAGAAAAGCAAAAATAAAACTTCTCAAACCTCTCACAGTACAGCCCTACTTGTAGAAGGAGGGGTTAGGTGAGCATGGCAGCACATTCTGGATTGTTGTGGTTTCCAGATGTGCGGTGTCCCACTCAGCATTTAGAATGGAATTTGATCCTTTGAGTCTTTTTGGGATGACGGCAACAGTGTCATCTGTCACTGCAGGTTGTTCTCTGGTTCCCATTTGTCCCTGGTGAGACAGGAAAAACAAAGCTCTCCTGGCATTGGGCAGGGAGCAGCAGTTCTCCTGAGCACAAAGGATTCATACAGGAGTGTATCCAAACTAGCACAGTAAATTACTGAGAACAAAACCAGCATATTATCTGCAAAACAGGTATTGCTGTTTACAGAGAAGCACCAGTGGGGTCTTCCCAGAAGTGTCATGGTCCTGCATGATCTGAAGACACGAGTGCTGGGAGACAATTCCTGCCCCCTTGAGTTGGCAGTGAAAGGCCAGCATGGAAATGATAAATGTTTCATGTTGAGCCCTTATGTGCAGTAGAACTGCTCTTATCTTTACAAGGCTTTGGAAGGCAAGTGGGAGGCGTCTGGAGAGGCTGCAGGAAAAAATGAGGCAGCGAGCATAAGAATAGCTTTGTGAGAAGGCAGGAGGCTTGAAGACAAGGCCAGGGCACAATGGCAAGAACAGGCAGAGGAACATGTTGGGGCACAGGGCAGGCAGGATGGGCTGCAGTGCAGCATTTGGTACTTTGAGGGGCCTCTGATAGCACTTGAAGGACAGGAGGCAAAAAAAAAAAAGCAGGAACAGGAAAGGCAGGAACTTGTACTATGCAATATTTGGTTTTGACTGCAAACAGTTAACTTGGACTTTCCCCTCACAAGGTTTTTTTTCCACCTAAAGGCTGAGTTAAGTTTTCTAGATCCTCACAAGGAATTTCTACTGCTGCAGGGTTTTCTCTCTCTCTTCTGTCTTGCTGCCTCTGTTTTTGCTGCTTTATCATGTTCCTGACCTTTCCCTCCACTTCCACCTGCTCTGCTTTATTTTTTTCTCCTTTCCATTCATGATTTGCACACATTATTCTGTGATTATTTCTCTCCTGCTGCCTCTTCCCTTTTTCACTCATCTTTCTTTCCTGCATGCTCCCATCTTCAATTTCCAAACCCTTAATCTGGGACTGCCTTTTGTGACTGGAAAACAAACCAAACTCCTGGGGGCAGGGGCAGGTTGGTTGTCTACGTGCTGTCCTGCCCAGCATTGTAAATGAGCACACAGCAGCTGGAATTCTTGGATGGGGGAAAAAGAAATGTCCATTGTAATTTCCATGTATCAGATCTCAGCTATAAATGCAGGGCAAGCTGGTTCTGAAGCCCAGGCTTGTTCTGAAGCCCGTGCTCTTCTCACCAGCACATGACGTTAAAGGTTGGAGAATTTACTTTTACACCATGCTTTCTATCCTCGTAAGTGAAGGATTTTTCCTTATGGAACACTCCTGGCTAATTATCTGTCTGTACAATTGAGGTCTGCTGGCAGGTCAGAAGAGACCAGAAAACATCCTGTGGCTGTGATGAAGTGGCCACTATTTTAACACCAGCTTCCAAAGAATTGGCAACAGCTGCAATTTCTCCCAGCACTTTTCAAAGGCAGCACTTCAAAATCAGGTGAGCTGCTGTGGGAAAGGCCACCCCTGCTGTGGCCATTTGTCTGCCTGTGCTCAGGGACAGTTCTGGATAGTCCAGCTCTCAGTGTGGACATTGGTGATGAGAAAAGAGCTGCAGGAAAGCTTATTGGGGATCTCTTTTCCTTTTTTTTTTTTTTTTTTTATCAGGAGGCAGATTTCAGTTCAGGCCCTTGCCTTAGCTGTGCTGTGGATGTGCCCATGCCTGGCCTTGTACCTCACTGATCCTGTGCTTCCCTGGCCCGTGATTCCTCTGTTTTACTCTGGAACCTGGCTTGTCCCTGTGGCCTGCTTGGTGGTCCCTGGACTCCATCTGGCCCCTGTTGCTGTTCCCAGGCTCCCTGGCTTCCCTTCAGGTGCCATGGAGCTGCCAGGGAGGGCCCTGCCTGCCTCACCATCTCCCTTATCCAACCCTGGTGGAGCAGCCATGCTTCTCCTTGCTCACAAGGGCTGTACACAGAGCTCACGGTGTGGAAGAAAAGCAGCTTTCTTCTTCCAGGGAAATGTGCTTTTTGGCACTCTTGCCAGGTATTGCCCTTGCATAAAAAATCACAGTGTTATTGCTGAAACATGACTAAGCAAGCTAATAGGCGTTCTGTTTAGAAACGAGAACTAAAAAAATATTGGTTTTGACACTGCTCAAATGATGTGTAACAATTCTCAAGCTCATGGTTGTGGTGGTGTGACAAAGTTTCTGTGCTCAGACCTTGCAACATGGTAATCCTGTTTCCTCTGGTTATCTTACTCAATAAGTTTCTGCTTCATTTGGGACTCATGGTTTACACACAGGCAGAAGGCATTCTGACACAGGAGGGCTGTGGTGTAGCTTAAGCACATTCCCAGGACTGCCCAGATCCAACAGCAGGCTCTGAACCAGTTCTCACTCACAGGGAAGGCAGGAGTACATCTGTTCCCACAGGATTCCTCTCAGTTCAGATGACATGGCTTGCTTCTGTCCCGGTGAGGATGGAAAATGAACTGTATCTAAACACTGTGCTGGGAAGGTCAGATCAAGAGCATGCCTAGGGGATTGGCTGCTGCTGTTAAAACCAAAGTCAGCTTTCATTCCTTGTTGATTCCAAGTGTGGTGGGTTAACCCTGAGCAGCCACCAAGGGAAACCACTGTCACTCCCCCTCCTCAGGGAGCAGTGCCAGCACTGCTCAGCAGGAGCCAAACCACTGCTGTGTTTTCAACACCACTCCAGCTACAAATACAAACCACAGCACCATGAGGAAGTTAACCAACAAATACACTGTGTTTTCTGACAGTAAAAGAAAATGATTGAATTGTTTATCCTGACACTTTAAATGGCTGTGGAGTAGTCTCAAACAGTCATTTTGGAAACAAACAAACAAACAAGCAAACAGATCTGGCCAATCTTTTTGTGCCCCTAATGAAGGATATGTCTTCTTAAATACAGGGAAAAGTGAGTTAGAACAGAATGTTCCCAGCCCTTCACATTGTGCCATTGGCATTCTCCAATTGCAGCATGTTAACTGTGTAAATTGAATTTCTCCTTGAACTTTTCCAACCTAAATGATTGTATGATTCTATTAGGAAGTATCATAAGTTAGAAGTTGTGATACTTCAAAATATGAGGATGCCAAGAATGATAACTTCAATTGAATACGGAATTGAAAGATCTGGTTTTTTGGGATGGCTGCACAGTAGCACAGCTGATTTTGTTTCAGTGTCATAGCTTTGGTTTTACAAAGATAATATTCCAGATCAGAATTCAGTCATCTGCCTGCTGGCAAGAACCACGTGGCTTTTTTTTTGCCTTGATGATTAAAGAATATTCCTAATGATCTTTGAAGAGCTGTTGTAATTTGACAGCAGGAAATGATTGTGGCTTTTGAATATGTAGCAAATATTTTAAAGCAGGCTTTCAAGCGGTTTCCTCGGCAACCACTCTTCTTTAGAGATCGACGCTTGCTATTAAGTATCCTGCTGGACTGGGAGCAGCCTTGCAATATTAAAGGCGCTTGTTTCCAGCGCTGCCAGGTCACGCACAGTTCCTCACTGTCCAGCAGCCCCGGAGCTCAGAGGGAAGCTCGCTGCCTGCCAGGATGTTTTGCAGACGAGCAAGGACGCGCCTCTTGCTGGTGAGCTGGCGTAGGCATCCCGAGGGGTGGAGGAGCTGGCCGTGCTCACATTGGCTGCGTTATCCTGCAAAACCCCGGGAGCGCGGGGTTTGCTTCTCATTCATCTGCGCTTCACCCCCCTCTGCAAGACAATGCTTGTGACTTGCGGTTCCCCTTTAAAAGAGGTAGCAAGCACAGCTCTTAGCTGCACAGCCTGCATTCTTTTGTTTTTTATTTGCATCTCAGCTGTCTGGGGCATTGCACGATTTATCTTTCAACCCCATATTCAGTGTTTGTGATCAATAGGAATGTAAAGCCATTAATGATGGAGAATCCTGGAAGCATCATTTACATAAAGAACATCTGCTCTCCTCCAAAGCTTTCCAGTTATGTATTTGTTCTGATTTGGATTGATTTCCTTATTTGCTATGGACAGCTGGGATTTAAGGCAGCTTTAGCAGAACTGAGCTGAGCATCTTCAAGAAAACAAATGCTGCTCAGGGGAATTTGCTAAGCAGTGATCCTGATGGAGGACACTTGCCTGGTGCTTGTCATCATCCCTGTGGGAGCCACATCAGATGCCCCAGCAGTGTTGGGGTCTCTGGGGGAAGACTTGGAAAATAGGGTTGGTGAAGTGAGGTAATTCTGACAGGCATCCTTTAAGAGATTCTCATACTTGTGTTTCTTTAGGTAAGCCTGATGTGTAGGAGTAGCTTCTAGCTTGGCCATGCTTTTCCTCTCTCAAGAGAAAGGCTTTTCTAGAACTGACACAGAAAAAGAGAGTGCTTGCTGAAAGAAGTTGCTACTTTGTATTCATGGGTTTGAAGGCAGAAATCAGCACAAATTCCTCAAAGTAGAAATCATGCAGAAGACAGCTTATGTGTGACCCAGTCTGTGCCATTATTGTACTAACTAGCAGTTTTTATTTCCTTTTCCTTTTTATTTATTTTTCTTTTTTATTCCCTACTCATCTTCTCTTATCAGTTGTTATCCAACAACTGGTGGATATATCCTGCTGTTATGGAAAGGGTTACTGTTTTATCCTAAGAGCAAATAAGAATAGGATAACTAGCATTCAGTGTTGTAAATCCATGCCACTTCTGTAAGACCAAAACTGAAGCAATATTCAAACTAAATTATGTTTGTATAATACCAGAAAAACCAGGGCCCACATGCAAAATGAAATCCTGAAGCGTCATTTGGAAATGCAAACAATTTCATGAAATCTTGTGTTTACAGGTGATCCTGGGAACTTGCAGGTCCTGACCCAAAGCATGCAGAAATTTTGGAGAATCCTAACATTGACTTAGCCTGGATGGCACTGGCTCCACAGGAAGATGAATGCATTCAAAATCATGTCCAGCATTGAATGGAAGCTTCAGCTGCATGTCATCTTTGGTTTTGGCATCAGAATGTCACTTTGAAACAGGTTCTGTGTGTGATGTGAGCTGCTTTGCCATCTCCCTTCTTTACAGGCCCATTACAGGTGCTGGGAATACGGGGTGCTGTGATTCTGCACTTGCAGAATATCTGCTGCTGCCATCTTCTTCCATTGCTGATTATTTTGAAACTCAACATTTGTGCTGACTGAATGACACAAATTCTATTGTCAGCATTTGAAGGAAAAGCCTGCTTAGTTCTCAGGGAGAACTAATTCAATACAGGGAGAGGAAAGAAGTAATATTTGCATTTAGCTTCGTTGACGGGGTGGAGGTGTGATGGTTACACTGTTAAATGTCACACTGTGCTTAATCCACCTGAGCAGGCTGATATTTAGGAATGTTACTTGAATGTTTTCAAGACCAGGTGGAGGGTAATTGTTTTGAAAGAAATGGTAGTATATATTGATGAAAACAAAAAGGAAGAATGGCCTTAATGCTTGGCTTTAATGTGACAGGAGGTGGCAGAGCCTACCTGTTTTCTACACCTAGCTAAGGGAATGGTAATTTTGAGCAGATAGGCACATCCTGATTCAGTCTGTAACCTAACCCTGGGTGAGCCTGGCCCAGCTGCAGTCCTGAATGAAAACTTGTAAGGTTATCCCATCAGTTGGGAAAACCTCAGTAATCAGTGTTCCCTCACAGGTTCTCACTGGTCCTGACTCCGTGTGCCTTTAGTCTCTGCTCCTGGAGACTTGTGTGAGCTCCTCAGCCTTTTGACTTTCAGGTGAATCACTTTGCACAGTTGCATCTGTGCACAATTATCTTCCCTCTCTCATTTGGGGTTTTCAAGTTGCTCCCAGCTTGTATTGAAGTTCTCATCTTTTTTCTACACCACTGTGAAATGACTGTTTTTTCCAAAGCTTTTTGATCCACGTGCTGAAATAAGCAAAAACATGTTTTACTCTTGGTGCCACAAAGAAGAAAAGTTTTCCTGTAGCACAGAACCAGCCAAAATGCTTTGTGAGAGCACATCTAACATTTATTGAATCTCTCCCTTCCCTGGCCCCACTCCCTTCCTCCCTGTGATCATCATGCTCCAGCTATGGCTGGCCAGAGTTCTCCCTTGCACAGAGCACAGGGTGTTGCCAACACTGCTGTTGTTTGCAGATTTACAAGGTCTGGTTTTAAACACCCCTGTGACAAACAAAAACATGTGTGCATGCTGCTTCTGTCTTAACAGCTGTTAACCCTAAATCACAGTGTGGGCAGCCAATGAGACACCAGAGTGCATCTTTTCCAGAATGCTGCTTTACATCTGGGCCCAAACTGCAGAGAGGGAGTGGAGGATCCTTTCCACATGCAGTGCCCCTGGGCAGCTGAGGAGGAGCCCCAGCTGTTGTGCAAGACACCTCTGCAGGGGCTGAAGGGCAGCACTCTGGCACACAGGAGACATGGAGAGACATGGGACCTGTGCCTTCATTTCAGGGGAGCCAAGGCCAGCTGTTAGGGGCAGCTTTAATACCCTGTGGAAGGTGAGTGGAGTTGGCTGTTGTTCCTGCAAGATTTATACCTTCTCTTCTTCATAGGCACCTTGTCCCTTTTGCTTGGCCTCCACATCCCACAGCAGTTGTGATGTACCTGCTTCTGAGTTCACCATGTCCTGAATTCTGCACGAGCCTTTGGAAAAGCAGCACTTTTAGATTGTCTTTTAGCTGATACATTTTAAATGCTTATTGAACATTGCTTATCACTTATTGGCTGCATAGGAACACTTGAACTCTGTTTAAAATGTTTGGTAAAGTCTGTTTAAAATGCAAAATATTCTCCTTTCTAAAAGATCTGACTGTGAGCAACAGAGAGGAGATAAACAGGACTCCTTCCAGCATGACCTGCACAGTAAAATGTCACTTAATGCAGACAGTTTGATGCCTTCCAATTTACATCTTTCAATGAAAGCTCTGATGCTCTAAGGCTGGATTAAAGAAAAGGCACAGTGCCCAGAACAACACAGTGTACAGCAGCAGCAGCAAATTTGATTTATTTGCCTCATAGGGCAGGTAATGCACTTAAGTAATTGTGCAGCACAGCAAAGTCAAATTTCACAGACCTCAGCCTGTGACAGTCAGGAATCAGCGAGCTGGCAGGTGGCCCAGCTCCTTGCTGGGCACCTTCCCAACATGTGTAAATTGGGGAGGTGGGTATCAGTTACAGGTGCACAATCCACTGACAGGACAGACCCTCAGGCTCTTTGGAGTCCAACACAATTAGCTGTGACACATGTGACAGCTTTATATCTGTGTATATTTCTCCATAATAACATGACATGGGTTCGAGTGAATGTAACAGCCAATGAATGAAGGCACAAGCAGCTTTAACAAATGTTCACAATGTCATTTCCAATATTTTAAGGCTCATCCACATACCTGAATTCAAGTTCTGCATTACTCTCTGACAAATCTAAAAGAGCATATTCCAGAAAGATATGGCTAGTAATCTGTAGAAAAGAATCAGGCAAACATAACCTCCAGCAATGTTTGATGACAATGATTTGTAACCTGGTGTTTCAATTTATACCTTGATAAAGGTTTAATTGCCTGACACCAAGAAAACCCATCTGTCATGCTGTGTTTACCTGGAATGAGTATATTGCTATGGAGATTTCAAGGTAAATAAATAAAACCCATTTGTTTTTATTTGCAGCCTTGCTGGCTAAAGATGTGGGCTTTTGATTGTGTCTCTCTTGGGTGCCAAAGGAAAAGGATTGGTTAGGACATTTTGGTTAGGGGACCTCCTTGTACCTCCTTTTTAATAACTGGGGCCTCTGATAGAACCAGGCTGTGCTGGTTTTGGCTGGGGTAGAGTTATTTTTCTTCACAGTGGCTGGCATGAGTTGTGTTTTGGATTTGTGCTGGAAATCTATAACACAGGGATGTTTTTGTTATTGCTGACAGGGCTTGCACAGAGCCAAGGCCTTTTCTGCCTCTCACCCCATGCCAACAGTGAGGGGGCTGGGGGTACACAAGGAACTGGGAGGGGGATTCCAGCCCAGACAGGGGATTCCAAGTGACCCAAGAGATATCCCATAACATATGGAGTCATGGTCAGCATGTAAAGGTGAGGGGAAAAGGTAGAAGGGAAGGACATTGGGTGATGGTGTTTGTCTTCCCAAGTCACCTGCTCTCCTGGGGGTGGCTGAACACCTGCCCATGGGAAGCAGTGACTGAATTCCTAATTTCCCTTTGCTTCTGTGTGAAGTTTTTGCTTTACCTATTAAACTGTCTCTCTCAACCCATGAGTTTTCTCACTTATATGATTTTCTCCCCATTTAGGGAAGAGGGGTGAGTGGCTTTGTGGGACTGAAGTGCTGGCTGGGGTTAAGCCATGACAAAGAATTACAAATGCAGGACCACAGTGGCTTTTCATCACGTCGTTTCCTCCCAAAATGCTCATAGATATCTTGGGTAACAGCAAAAGCTGAGGGTGAGATGGCAGGTGAGCTGCAAAGTTATTCTAATGCCCTTTCCCAAATCATTGCACAAGCAAAAATCTGTCTTACCTCAGAGCTATTCCCTTGTGTCCGTGTCTGTGCAGGGCAGTCATCACCTGCTCCCTTGGAAATGCAGTGTGTCTGTAAATGCATTGCTCACTGACAAGATTACTTTTGTCTTTCTGCTCATCAACAAGACCAGCTCTGAAATCAGCAGTTCTTCTGAGACCTGTGTCTTCTCTTCTGCCTCCCTCATTCCCAGCAAGCATACAAAGGGCACTTTAAATATAACCTTGGCCTCTGGTACAGAAATAAATNAGGCACCTTGTCCCTTTTGCTTGGCCTCCACATCCCACAGCAGTTGTGATGTACCTGCTTCTGAGTTCACCATGTCCTGAATTCTGCACGAGCCTTTGGAAAAGCAGCACTTTTAGATTGTCTTTTAGCTGATACATTTTAAATGCTTATTGAACATTGCTTATCACTTATTGGCTGCATAGGAACACTTGAACTCTGTTTAAAATGTTTGGTAAAGTCTGTTTAAAATGCAAAATATTCTCCTTTCTAAAAGATCTGACTGTGAGCAACAGAGAGGAGATAAACAGGACTCCTTCCAGCATGACCTGCACAGTAAAATGTCACTTAATGCAGACAGTTTGATGCCTTCCAATTTACATCTTTCAATGAAAGCTCTGATGCTCTAAGGCTGGATTAAAGAAAAGGCACAGTGCCCAGAACAACACAGTGTACAGCAGCAGCAGCAAATTTGATTTATTTGCCTCATAGGGCAGGTAATGCACTTCAGTAATTGTGCAGCACAGCAAAGTCAAATTTCACAGACCTCAGCCTGTGACAGTCAGGAATCAGCGAGCTGGCAGGTGGCCCAGCTCCTTGCTGGGCACCTTCCCAACATGTGTAAATTGGGGAGGTGGGTATCAGTTACAGGTGCACAATCCACTGACAGGACAGACCCTCAGGCTCTTTGGAGTCCAACACAATTAGCTGTGACACATGTGACAGCTTTATATCTGTGTATATTTCTCCATAATAACATGACATGGGTTCGAGTGAATGTAACAGCCAATGAATGAAGGCACAAGCAGCTTTAACAAATGTTCACAATGTCATTTCCAATATTTTAAGGCTCATCCACATACCTGAATTCAAGTTCTGCATTACTCTCTGACAAATCTAAAAGAGCATATTCCAGAAAGATATGGCTAGTAATCTGTAGAAAAGAATCAGGCAAACATAACCTCCAGCAATGTTTGATGACAATGATTTGTAACCTGGTGTTTCAATTTATACCTTGATAAAGGTTTAATTGCCTGACACCAAGAAAACCCATCTGTCATGCTGTGTTTACCTGGAATGAGTATATTGCTATGGAGATTTCAAGGTAAATAAATAAAACCCATTTGTTTTTATTTGCAGCCTTGCTGGCTAAAGATGTGGGCTTTTGATTGTGTCTCTCTTGGGTGCCAAAGGAAAAGGATTGGTTAGGACATTTTGGTTAGGGGACCTCCTTGTACCTCCTTTTTAATAACTGGGGCCTCTGATAGAACCAGGCTGTGCTGGTTTTGGCTGGGGTAGAGTTATTTTTCTTCACAGTGGCTGGCATGAGTTGTGTTTTGGATTTGTGCTGGAAATCTATAACACAGGGATGTTTTTGTTATTGCTGACAGGGCTTGCACAGAGCCAAGGCCTTTTCTGCCTCTCACCCCATGCCAACAGTGAGGGGGCTGGGGGTACACAAGGAACTGGGAGGGGGATTCCAGCCCAGACAGGGGATTCCAAGTGACCCAAGAGATATCCCATAACATATGGAGTCATGGTCAGCATGTAAAGGTGAGGGGAAAAGGTAGAAGGGAAGGACATTGGGTGATGGTGTTTGTCTTCCCAAGTCACCTGCTCTCCTGGGGGTGGCTGAACACCTGCCCATGGGAAGCAGTGACTGAATTCCTAATTTCCCTTTGCTTCTGTGTGAAGTTTTTGCTTTACCTATTAAACTGTCTCTCTCAACCCATGAGTTTTCTCACTTATATGATTTTCTCCCCATTTAGGGAAGAGGGGTGAGTGGCTTTGTGGGACTGAAGTGCTGGCTGGGGTTAAGCCATGACAAAGAATTACAAATGCAGGACCACAGTGGCTTTTCATCACGTCCTTTCCTACCAAAATGCTCATAGATATCTTGGGTAACAGCAAAAGCTGAGGGTGAGATGGCAGGTGAGCTGCAAAGTTATTCTAATGCCCTTTCCCAAATCATTGCACAAGCAAAAATCTGTCTTACCTCAGAGCTATTCCCTTGTGTCCGTGTCTGTGCAGGGCAGTCATCACCTGCTCCCTTGGAAATGCAGTGTGTCTGTAAATGCATTGCTCACTGACAAGATTACTTTTGTCTTTCTGCTCATCAACAAGACCAGCTCTGAAATCAGCAGTTCTTCTGAGACCTGTGTCTTCTCTTCTGCCTCCCTCATTCCCAGCAAGCATACAAAGGGCACTTTAAATATAACCTTGGCCTCTGGTACAGAAATAAATCATGAAACATGACCCTCATGCCAGTCAAAGAAGAAGCATTGCAATTCCTACTGCACTGATTCGTGCTAGCAAGCATTTCCCTTTCCTTGAAAAGATGCTGTGAGTGCCAGCTCCATGAAGAAGAGCACAAAACACAAGTTCCAGCCAAGTCCTGCTGAGACTCTGCAGCCTGTGAGTGACAGATGAGATCTTTGCTGTTGTGTCCTGTGTCTGGCCAGGGCTGTGGTTTCCCCCATCAGCAGCTGTCATAGGGATTGTCTGCACAGTGTCACAGGAGCCAACAGTTGGAAAACACATTTTAAATTCCCTGCTTTGGTTTGGTCTCTAAGGGAAATCTGCAGGGTGGTGCCTGGCAGGAGTAGTTCAGATATCGGGTTCCCAGGCTATCCCACTCTCAGTAAACTCTGCCATGGCAAAACCTGTGCATCGGGCCTCCATCTGTGCATGGGAAAAAAGTTCCAGCAGAAATGGGAGTTTTTCAACTCCTTAACTGGGAGAGGGACCAGGATGGCAACAGTAAGTTGATTTAACTATCTCAGAGTAATTGCCAGATAAGAACTGCCTTCAACTCTGTAACACTTGGTCTGCCTGGCTGAAGGAATGGAATGGCTTGGAGTGTGCTTCCCTGCAGGGTCTGCCCGGTGCCTCAGAGCAAACTTTATCGGGAGCCTGTTAACGTGGGACAAAAAGCAGGGTATTTCCTCCTCGGGGACCAGCAGCAAAAGTACCTGTATTGTAATTGTCATGTGAACACCGCGAAACGTGTGCCCCAGGGCGCCTATTCCCTCCTCTCTTGGCCTTGGGAGTTTTTCCTGCCCGGAGTAGGAGATGAAACAGCGCCAGCTGTGATTTAACATCCCGCGCCGGGTGCTGGAACGAGCTTCCCGCGTCACTTCCCCGCAATAGCGCAGACCTCCCAGCGGCATGAGCGCAGGGCAGTCCAGATGTTATGGACCACCAGGGTGCGGTGAGCGCAGGGCGATCCGGAGGCTGCGGATCCCCGGGATGCGGTCGGAGCTGGGGCCGCCCCCGCCCGGCGCTCGCTGGCGCCGCCTGGTGCCCGGAG
>WEIU01021638.1:58935-75681 GCA_013389925.1 Aegithalos caudatus | reverse complement strand
GAGGCACTGCGGCACGGAGCTGGTGCGCCTGATCCCGGCCCCGCGCTGGATCCAGAGTCACGGGGTCCTGCAGCTTGGAAAGGACCTTTAGGGGTTAAGCTCAGCGAGTCCAAGCGCTAACCCAGCACTGCCGAGCCCATCGCTAGACCGTGTCCCCAGAGTGCCACATCTAAATTGCAAAAGCAAGTGGGTTGTGTATGGGTTATGCATGCCTGCAGGGATGGTGACTCCACCACTTCCCCACGCAGCCTGTTCCACAGCTCGACAAGACTTTCAGTGTACACATTTTTCCTAATTATCCAGTCTCAACCTCCCCTAGCTCAGCTGGAGGCTATTTCCTCTTGTCCTGTCATTTATTACCTGGGAGGAGAGACCAACCCTCATCTGCCTAGAGTTTTTTCTCAGGTAGTTTTAGAGAGCACTAAGGACTCACCTGAGACTCCTCTCCTCCAGACTAAACACCTTTATCTCCCTTATCAGAATTCTGCTCCAGACCCTTCTCAAGTTGCATTTTCTTTCTCTGGCTTCCTCCAGTACCTTAATGTCCTTCTTGTAGTGAGGGATCCAGAACTGAACATAGGATTTGGTGCCGAGTACTGAGGGGTGATGCCTGCCCTGGCTGGCCACATTATTGCTGATACAGGCCAGGATGCCATTGGCCTTCTTGGCCACCTGGGTATTCACAGTTCTCCAGGTGTGGTATCAGCAGTGCTTCATTAGGCTTTGGTACTTCTCTAAAAAGAGCTGGCTTCACCAGAGGCTGTAAGCAGCAGAGCTGTTCCTGTCTACTGCCCCCCAGAGTGGCCCATGAGGGCTCCTGCTGACTGGCAGGAGACACAAGTGAAGGTAAGCTGTGAAATGTGGTTTTTATATCCATCATGTCAGACAGAATTATTTCACATGGTCAGAACTGGTTATGAAATACACTTCTACACTAGGACTGGGTTGAAAGGGTATGTGTAAAGGTAATAACTAAGGTCTAAAGAAGTTCTCACTTTAAATGCTAAGGTCTATTTAATTTCTTTTTCTAGCTGAAAGCCTTTGTGGGAAAAGGAGTTGTTTGTCTCCTTATGAAGGGTTATAACCCCCACCTAGGAATAAATGTGATTTCCTACTTCAGAAGCCAGGATGTTTCATGTAGCTCCCTGTAAATCTTTGGAAACAGAGGAAGCAAAGTCTGCCTTCCTCTCTAGCTTTATCCATTTCCATGAAACTGCTTAACTGTTTTGAGATTTTGTCTATACCACCCAAAATTACTGGCCTTTGAAGACAGTTTCCTCAGCATGAAGAGGTTCTGTAGTGCCCTTTGCTAATAGTCTGATGCCATGATAAGGACAATGGAAGTGCCAGAAACGTTTATGTTCTCAGCTTCCCTAAATCAAATCAGTCCTAAGGATCTCTATGCAGGTTTAAGAAAGGAGAACTCACTTATCACACACTGCAGACAAAGAGAAGGGCACCTTTAAAGCCAAGGAGAGCTAAGAGTGCACGGCTCAATCAACATTTCAGGATATGACTGTTGGTTCTTCTTTTGAAAAAGGGGCATGAAAGTCTTGTTCAGTCTTGTCCTTTTAGGTTTCCAGTCTGACCAAAATGGATTCTTATTAATTATCTTTAAATGATCAAGCTTTGAATAACACTTTCTTATTACTGCATGTGTCAAAGATATTTTTAAATGTTCCTAAGAAATGTAACCTCATATCTTTTTTTTTAAAGAACCAGTGAAAACTTCCAGTTCCTACCAGAACGGACTCTTTTCTAGCAACCATTTTTTAATACATTGATCATACAAACTATTGTCAAGTAATCAAAAGAAACTGCTTTATTTAAAATATTTTTTTAACCTACTTGAATAAAAAGTAGGAACTTTCTCCATAGATCTGACTGTAATGTTGGAAAATAAATGCAGTCCATTTATTTAAACATATTTAACTTCTGGGTATAAATTATTTTAAAGAATCCAAGCAATACTACTAATTTATTTTAATAAAAGCAAAACCCGAGAGACTGCACTAGCTTGTCATTCCCATTGGGGATGGCAGGAATAACGACATGACTCCCAAGCTTAGTAGTAGAGTGAGAGCAAACTTTACTTTTCCAAATTCTCTTTTGTAGACAATCCTGAAAAGGTAAAATTCCATTGGTTAGTAAACCAATACCAAACCATAATTAACAATTAGAAATGATACCCCCTTGACAAACAACACCTGCAAGGATTGTTTTCCCTTCTCCAAGGACTCTTTGAATTCCTCCTCACAATTTCTCATGCCTGTGTTGTGGAGGGAGTTATATGACTTAGTTTCACACAGACACTATGCTGCTGCCTGATTTCCTCACATTCACCGTCCACACTAGTTTTTGTTGCTTTCTGTAACTGAGATTCTTCTTTTATCTAATATTTATGAATATACTGCACAACAATATCAGCATTTTTGTGTAACTTATTTATGTTCTCCATGCTTGAGGGAGGAATTATCAACATTTTATTTAGCATCTGAATCAAGATAATTATTTTATTCAGATGTAAAAAAGTATCTTCCCTTTTATTTTAGATGTCATAAAACATACATAATACACATTATTCCCAAATTTCCCTTTGCTTTCACTTTACAAGCAAAGCAAAACACAAGCTCTTTGTTTTAAATCCTCCTCTCCCCTTCTCAGATAACTCCTACAACTGTTTTTGCACTCCTAGATTAGCAAACTTTACAGGCAGGGTCTATCTACAGAAATAACTTGCATAGCAAAAAAGCCAAGCTCTGTACCTTGGCACACTTCTATGGCAAATTCACTTCAGTTAACTTTATGTTAAAATACTCTAGTTTAGGAAAAATTATTTAGTTTTGATACGTGTAACTCTTCATTTTTGCCTACAGCAAGCAGGTATTAAGGAATAGATTAGTCAAACCTGAATTTCATTGGGAAGTAGCATTAGTAAACAGCTCAGGTGTAATTTAGGCAGAAAAAATCAAGGTCCAAGAACTTTGTCCTGCAGAATTCATTTTTAGTGAGGATATGCTTTTCTATAGCTTTTCTACAGCCTATGTAATGCCTTGCTTCTGATTTTGCATCAAATTTACATTATTTAACTCACCCAAAGTATTTACAGCACTGTGCAAGTCCAGATGCAGGCAGCCTTATGCCTCATTGGCAGCATTTTCTTTAGAGCCCTGGCTCACATGAGAACCTCCCTGCTGTCCTATTTTCTTGCATGGGTATATAATTCTTCCTTTATGGGTCCTCGTTAATTAAAAATACTTGGAATAGTTTGGATCCCACTGTAGCAAAACTTCATGGCATAACACATAAATTATGAAGAAAAAACTACTGCTAGCATGGATCACATCCCAGCATTTATAATAAAAGGGAGAAAAGTTAATTTCCAGCCCCTCTCACCTCTTGTATTATTCCCTTCCCTGGGAGTGGCCATTCCTGCCCTCTCCCCCAGAGTCTCCTTCCATTTCCTTCTGCTGCTGTTTGGAGGGCACAGGTAGAGCCAGAGTCTCTAAGAGTTCTCTGGTTGAAAGAGCAGAAAGCTGTTTAGACAAAATAATGGTCTCTTAGTGTAAGTACAATTAAATGTAGCCTCTGTAGGGAATAGAGGCCAGATGTTATATGCTGCCTCTTAATTTTTTACTTCTTCAAATTAAACAGGGTGGGGGGACAGATAATGCCAGTGCTCCATAATCCTCTGCTCTTTTAGGTTATGCTTCTGTTGATTGTTCAGATTTACCAGTTTTAGGGCATTTTTGTTTATTCTCTCTTCTTTTTCTTGGTTTTTATTCTAAGCAAAGGTTCGATTATAAAATTTTATTTATCTGTGTGCTTCTCAATTCCCTGGTGTTTTTTCCTGATGTTTGATAGAACAATCTGGAATTCATCCATAAAATTGCTAGTGAGTTTTCCTGTAACTGGGCTATCATGCATCTTTTTATACAAGCTTGTTTTAGCTCCTTGTTGTGCTATTCTGAAAGTTCTGATTCTCCCATAAGATATTATTTTGTAAAAGAGCTCTAGTGAGGTGGTTGAGAATTTTCTTTATCAGTTATTGCCTACCAAATTTGCCCATGGTGCAGCTTAAAATCTTCCCTTCTCTCCTGCCAACTCAGCTACAGTCAATCATGTAATTTAGTCTGATGATAATTTATTCCACTTAATCATGCATGAGATGTAAAAATCCCAGAGGAGGAGTTTGGGCAGCTGGAAATTAGGAAGGGGAAAAAATCCCAAACCAAACATTCCCACCTTTTTTCCTTGCAAACTCAGCATATCCTATGCTGAAATTACTGAGACACCACGGTGCCCTGCTTTTTTTTCAGTCTCTTGGTGCTGGAATCACACTTTAAATCATTCTCCAAAAGCATGACTTAGTTAACACTTCATTATGCAAGAAGATTTCCACTATGCTGCAGTTGGCAAAAAAAAAAAAATCTGACTTTCCTCATGCATTTTATCCAGCACCCACTTCAAATTAAGAAAATGAGACTGTAAAAGTTTTTGTCTAAAAGGCATATGCCTGAATGTCTATTTACCCAATCATCACTTTTACTGGGACCATATGTTAAAAATATGAAAGATCAGATATCACAGCTAAATTAAGATATTTCTGTGATTTTTTTCCCCTTTCAAGGAATATGTATTTCACTGTACAGCATTATTTGAAGAGTAGCATGTTTCATCTCAAGGATCAGGAATGGCTTGCAGCATAATTTTACAATGTGGCTCATTAAATTAATTTAGAAAGTGGAGAACATGATTATTTGCTCACATAAGTGTTTTCAAATTGTGCTTTTCAGACTACCAGCTGTCTGAAGTGTCATAGGAACTGCTGCATATGTGATCCCAGGGCCAAATCATCCCTTTTATGGCTTATATTAAGATGATGGGACCCTCCAAAATATTTGAGGGAAGCAAGGGGTGTAGGAAATCTGGCAGACATTATTTTAGTGGAAAATTCTTTTTCAAAAAGCAGCAAATAGACTTATCACTAGAATAATATCCAGTCCCCAACAATGTTCACACTCCTGTAATGTTGGAATTCAAGCCTTTAAAAACACGTGGATACTTAGAGTTGTTTTTTACAGCTGAATCCCAACCCCTTTGTTCAGTTTTTGCATCTTTCTTTAAACAAGACTCCAATTTGCTATATTTATTAAATTTAAACAGTGAGGTTACATGCTAGCATCTCATAACACCCATTTTAATTCTGTATCCTTTTAAGATACAAGGTTAAGTTGAAAAAGAGAGATTCTTATAAAATGGATAAATACATTTGCCATTCTACTGGAAGTGTATCTAACATGTAAAAGGGGGAAAAAAACACCCACGACATTTTCATGAAAATCAGTCCAGCTGCACTACCAGGTAACGTAAACTTCTATTTTTACACTTTAAAAAAGTATAAAAGATTGTCTTTATTGGATCTTTTTCAGCTAAATACAATGATCTAACTAAAGAGACCTCAGTATATTACAATATGCAAGAGCTTGTGCAGAAAGACTTCTCGACCCTGGGCTTACGTCTGTAATAATGGGATATCCTGACAAAGAAATCACAGAAATAGTTTACAGGAAGTGCCATCAAGAAGTCATCTAGTTCACTTCCCTACTATAACTATTTTTAGATCCATTCATTTATATAAAATGGATGTATCAAGTCCATTTTTTTGTATAAAAAGTGCAGTGATTGTTGTAGAAAATTCCTGCTACTCTTGTATTCTTTATTTTTCATCATGCTAAAAACACATGGATTTTTTTCTTCTGATGTGACTGGCTATCAGAAAACATTTGTAAATCTCTTTTTTTATAACTAACAATATTCAAAATGAGACAATTTTTGACAAGAACTTGAACTGCTTCCCATTAAAAAAATCATATTATATACTTATAATACTTATAAACTGCCTGTATACATAGAAGCAAACAATGAAAAGATAGACTGCAGTCTGTATTTCTTTAGAAAAAAACAATTCTACCCTACATTAAATCAGGATGTTAATTGATTCTGTCTTTAATTCCTCATAACAATGCAGATCCTGATTTGAAAACTGACATCCCCTTCAAGAAAGAAATGCATGTACTGGTACATACATGTCACACAAATTTGAAAGGAAGACTGCCAGAAATGAAACTGTAAGGATTAAGTTTGTTAGGTTCATTTCATATGACTAAGTTAAAATGGCAAGCAGCCTTTCTGTAGAGTAAAAACTCAGATGGACATTGCCCTGAGGAAAGTGGTCTAGGCTGGCCTGTTCAACTCTAATTTCTGTAAAGAACATAGAATCATTGAGTAATTTAGGTTGGAAAGTTCGGTCAGGTTGCTCAGAGTTTTATTCATTCAAACTTTTTTTTTTTTTTAAATTTCCAAGGTTGTGGATTCCACACCCTGTCTGGCAACGTGTAGCAGCAACACCCAACTCCATCCCCGCAGAGCCACAAAACTTCTGTTTCTGCTGCTCAGCCCATCCCCACTTCCAGCCCCACACATTTCCTTTTCACATTTGAACTGAGTTAGGAGTTTCCTGTTCAACCAGTCTGGCTGCCTGCTGGGTACACCCATCTTCCTGCAGTTCTGGCTGGATGCTCCCTGTGCTTTCAGGAGGCTGGCATCCAAGACTGACCAGTCTCTGTGGCCCTTTGCCACAGGATCCCAGAATCCCTTGGGCAGCCAATCTGAATGTCAGTTTGCAATAATCCCCCCAGTTGCTGGTGGCATCCAGGGGCACTGGAGCACTCCTGGTGCGGATAACTTGGCCACACGGCACCGGGAATGGTGCAACTCGAGCGCCTTCGACTGCCGCGCCACAGCCGAGCTCTGCTTCCCCTCATAAAAGGACAAGGCCAGGGAGGAAAGGCCAGAGACGGGCTCCTGGAAGTTCTGCAGGGAGAACGGTTTCACAGGAAGAAAGGAATGGTTTCACAGAATATTCTGAGCTGGAAGGCTCCCACAAGGATCATGGAGTCCAACTCTTAAGTGAATGTCTCATTCGGGGATCAAACCCACAACTTGGCATTATAAATATCAGGCTCTGACCAGCTGAGCTCATCTCAGGGACTTCATTCCTAAACTTGAACTCGGTAATATTCTTCCTTCCATTGTGGGTTTTCCATAAGGATCTTCCTGTTTGCTGAAGGAATAACCAGGCTTGAGAGGGAATGGCTGAAGGTGGTATAGCGACATGTCAACCCCCTTTTTTCCACGTTATAAATTCCAGTGCCTTGGAGGAAACCACCTCGTGACTTGGAGTACTTTTGGATAAACATTAATAATAACAAATTCTAATTGGTCATTATTGCTTGAACAGAAAATATCAGATTTCATTTTCACCAGGAGGAAATGAAAATGCCATGTACTGTAATATGACAAGCAGGGAATTTACAGTAGTGATATGTACTTGTAATTACCTTTATATGTGTAAATGCACACAAAGCAGAACACCAGGGAGGCCATTTTACAACAGATTTAATCAAGAGAACATCTATGTCTCCTCATAAACTTACCTAACCAACTTTGAAAAAAGAATGGAGTTGATTAGACAGGTTAATGGGGTGATGTCTTTATAAATGACAGATGGCCATGTTAGAACAGAAAGTTGTTCACTCTCCATATTTTATTTTATNCATTGCTCATACATTTTTGATTAGGAGTGTTTCACTGGGAAAAAAAAAAAAAAAGCAGCAATTTCCAATGAACCTGAACTTTTAACTGGATGGATGTTGTCATTACACTTAAGTGGCAGTAATCAAAACTAAAATACAAAATGAATTTTTTTGAATTCCAGGTCTTTATAAACATCCTGACCTCCCCCCATTGGCCTGCAAATGGAGAAAAGTGCTTACAGATTTGCAAGCTCATAAGAACATAACAAAGAAATGGAAACATGCAGAAGAAAGCTAGCTTTTTAATGTATAGGGAACCAATTAGTGGTGAATTTGGCAGAGTAATTAATAATTGCATCATTTGAAAAAGGAGAATTAATTAAGAATAATTTGAAAATTTATTATTATGCAAAATTAACTATACTTAAAAAAAAGTAATAATATCTACCAGGGGCATTCAAAATGATTGAAGTGTAGGATGTGAGATAACCTAGACTGTTCATTCCCCCAGATTTACAAGGTGTCTGGAAGTGGATCACACAAACAGCGCTAACTGAAGGAGGATTCACCAGGTTCTTCATGGAAGCCTCTGCCCATGTGCTCTGGGATCCCTGGGCAGGCCTAAAAGGGAGGATGTGCAGCACCTGATGTAGCTATTGAAAGCCCCTGAGGCAGCAGCAGTTCTTGGCTCTTTCCTGACCAGCACTTGGCAGTGGTCTGTGTGCCACCACTGGCATGTGCCATGACTTGGGAAGCTCTCCCTAAAGATTCCCAGTGCCTACTTGGCTTTTAGATAATCACAATCATGCAATTACTTCTGCAGCATTCTCCCATCTTTCTTCTTTTCCCATATGAAAAGACCCTCATTCCTAATAGACCAAAAATTAAGAAAATATGATGATATGCATCCCTAACCTTCTACTATTTTCCTCCTCCTTTGGCATTTTTCACTGACCTGAAGTGTGCAGCTTCTTCAATTGATGCAGATCATTGATTAAAACAATCCTATTGAACATCTCTCTAGCCTTCTGTGCATGAGTGTGAGAAAACCAAAGTCTCCCAGAAATGTTTTCTCTTGAAATTTTCTCTCTGGATTTAGGATTTATGAGAACTACTATAGTAAGTCTTTAAAAAACTCTGGATCTTTGGGGCCTTTTTGCATTTATCAGGATTGTAGTACCAGAGCCAGAGTGAAACAATACTTAAGCACCTTTGTGAAACTCTGCAGCAGAGAGCAGTAATGAAAGGTAATTCTAGACAGGATAATGTGGGTGCAGCACATCATGGTCTGGATCAGAATTCTTGCTATGTTTTCAAGTGCTAGGATACCGCTGGGGGTTTTTAATGAAAGTGCAGTAACAAGTCACAAGTTTAATTTCATTTATCTGGATGTATGCAAATCAATAGTTCCCACAACAGTGTCTAATCCTCATTAACAGAAATGGATCAGCTTATCCCTCAGGCAGGTGAGTAGGTGGCTGGCAGCTGCAGAGGCAACAATGGTCTTGCTTTTACCAATAATATTTGGGGAGATCATTTGCCATCATATTTAAGTCACCACACAACTCCATCGACTCATCCTACAATGCACCTCTTATCAATGTAAAGAAAATGAATTTCACACAGAGTATTCATTGAGGTAACAGCTGGGACTGGCTTTGTGTCCCTTGTTGGTACTTCCACAGATGAATTGCTGTAACATCCATAGCACCTCTTATCAATGTATTACCATCTGGTCAAGTGTTACCAGACCAAGGGGGAACAGTGCATTGGAGATTGTTTAGATCTACCTTAGCTCAATTAATTCCTTAATTCTTTCTCCAAATTTCACTTTAATTCCTAATATAGGATCCCCACTACCAGATTGTAGATTTTCTTCAGCTCTCCTATTTCCCCTGAGTTAGCTAGATGTTCACAGCATTTTGAGGTGGGATTACTTTTTTTGTTTTCAATTGGTCCTAACTGGAGTAACTGGATCAGTGGCGAGGATCAGTGGCGAATAGCTGATTTCATAAATCCAGTGGGGATAGGACATAGGGGATAATACAGAAAGGATTATGGAAAAGATTTGCATCTTCAGGAAATACTGGCTTCCACAGTGCCTGATGCTTAACAATAGGCTACTGTCTTACAGCACCTGGCTGCTTTGCAAAGTGGTCAGTTTGAGTGCCTTGATACTCAAAATACCACAGCTAATCCAGTCAGACAGTCCTTGATCACTTTGTGACTCCTCAGGTAGATAAGTAAAAGAATGCTCCTTGTTGCAGGGACTTCTAATAATCTAATGAAAGACACTGCAGGTTGGTAAAACTGCAATCATTAAATATTTTTTCCTGTTTCCATTCTGTTCCTAAAGCAGGAACAGATTCATTACTGCTCTGTATGGACTGTCTCCCTGGGCATTTCCTTGCCTTTGATTCCTGTTTCTCTAAAACAGGCTCTTAGTCCTTTCACTTTCTGCTGTTCCATCCTCTGTTTAATTCACCTCATTATTCTGATATTGTTGTTCTCCTTCCTTCTAAAACATGAAGATCACCTTCTCTTCCTTGACCTGCTCATCCTCCTACACAAAGCCCTATTAAATTTCTTCCCTCCCACAGAGCCTCCTCCCTCTGAATCCTAGAAAAGCATCAATTCAGGAGGAGCTGTATTGAAAAGAAAATGAGGTAGCAAAAAAATACATGTGACAGAAAAATATAAGGGATTAGTAGCTATAATAGAAAGGTTTGAGGTGAGCCAAAATTAATACAGAATCCAAAATGTACACAAGCTGTTAAAAAAAAAAAACCAAATAGAGCACAAATTCTGAGAGACACGCCCTCCCCTTGGTTTTTTTTTTTCCCTTTTTGTGTAGCCACCAGTTGCTATGTTGTCTCTGAGAAACACAGACAGCCAAAATCCTCAGGCTTGTCTCTTCTCTTCTGTTTTTGCTTCAATATTGTGATCCAGAGAAGTACTAAAAGCCAGAGGGAGATTATCCTGTGTCCATTACAGGAGCATCTCTAACCATTGTAGTTCAGACTGTATAATAGGACTGAGAGATTGAAGTGTCACAATACCTACTAACTGTGAGCTGTTTTTATAATAATAGAAGTAATAATTCAAGTTTTTGTTACTCATTCCTTGCAGTGTTGTAGCACAGGCCTGTAACTGCATTTACTCCACAGATCTTAATCCAGCCTCTGTGAGAAGCAATTTGTTGGGGATTTCAAAACATCCTCTGAGATCATACTAGAGTTTTATGCAGAAAACCTCTCATAATCCCTCTCAAAACTCTAATATGGAGCTATTTCTGGATCTTATGCTTCTTTTGGACAGACCAGGCTTGGCTGGAGAGTACATGAACAGTACATGAAAAACAACTGCAGTGCAAGCTGAATGTGATGAGGGAAGGGCTGGGATCAGCTGCTTCCACAGGCTCACAAAATCCTTTGGGCGCAGCACAGCAAGGCAGGTGAGCACAGCTGCAAAACACCTCCCCCCAGCACACCCTGCAAGTGCGCAGATACCTGACCTCATGAATTTAAATTTGGCTTTCAGTGAAGAGGGCCCCAGTGAAGAAACATCATTTGTAGTGTCTCCTGTTTGCTCATGTCAGGCACCTTTGTTTTGCCCAAAACCAATGTAGGGTTTACTACCAAAGCAGAAAACAAAGCAAACGTGTCTTTCAGTGCTGCCAGAAGCTGGATTATTAAGAGGACTACAACAACAACAATCACATCTTTTAGTACAAATGTGAGAGGGGAAAAGAAAGGTCAACAAAATAAGGATGCAAAATCAAAAGGAAAAGTAAAGACTGCTCATTAAGAGTAGTACACAATGAGGTGTTTCATAAATGTATTCAGAATTTGCTGTGGTAACAGTTCCTGAGATATTTCCCGATACAACCTGCACAGTGTAAGGAATTACACTGACATTTTGAAGACTCCTTCTAGGTTAAGACAACCAAAGAAATGAGGTAAAGCAGCTTCTTCAGCTCAGTGCCTGCATAAATTCCATGGAGAATGGAAATGCATTTTCCAATGCCACCTAGCTGAGACTCATTAGACATTCATTTATTAATTTAGTGCTTTTAAGAACACTGATAGCAGCAATCTATCAATCATGAGCACATGATGCAGACAAATGAAGAGTTATACTGATTGCACTTGTAAAGAAAAATGAGAAAAAAAAATCACCATATGCATTTTTAAAAGTACATTATAAAAAATGTAAAATCCTGTGTTATAAAAATGCACCAAAGTATATCTAAAAAATGAAATAATGCCATTTAACACATACTGCAAAAACCTTCACACCTAAGCAGAAAGAAATCAAGCTGCTTCTTTAGGCAAGGCTGATCTTTGTTCTGGGGTGACATTGCTCTCTTGAAGGACTCTGTAAAAACTGAGAGGACCTCTCATATTTAAGGTGCACAGTATTTAAAACCAGCTTCTAAATTTGAATTTTAATATCCAGTCAAGGATTTTTAAAGAAGCTCTAAATCACAGAATCATTTTGGTTGGAGAAATCGCTGTTAAATCATGGAGTCCATAGAGTAACCCAGCACTGCCAATCCCACCCCTAAACCACGTCCCCAGGTGCCACATTCACACACCTTTTAAACACCTCCAGGGATGGTGGCTCTACCACTTCCCTGGGCAGCCTGTTCCAATGCTTGACAACCCTTTGATCCTAATATCCTAGCCTAAATCTCCCTGGCACAACCTTCCCATCCATTGCTCGAGATTAAGAAGCACTTGGTCATAAAAATTTATAAAATGACATATTACTTCTCTTCCCTCCTTCTGCTAAAATGTACTAGTGATACATTGCTAAAATGTACTTAGTTTCAAACTTTTCCTGACATTGCTAGGTGTCATGAAGCCCCCTCAGGCCCTGACAAAACTGAACATCATTTTATTTGCACTGTGAAAGCAGAAGAAAGTTATGAGTTATTGTGGACCCTTGCTTTCTTATCCTATATGAACTTCTACTTAAAAGATCTGATCTCTGAGTGCTGCTCAGATTTATCTGCAGCAATTTAAAGGGTAATGACTCCAGCTGCCAAAAATTACTCTTATAACAGATGCAATGGAGCTGGCAGTGGGTCTGTTCCTCAGCTGCTGTCCTTCACTCCCTCACCAGATACTAATGCACATTGAAAAGACCCCCAGGCATTCTCTCCCCCAGCTCCCTCAGGCTTTCCTCCTTCACCAGATGCTTGAGTCTCTTCACCATCTCTGGGGCCTGCTCCAGGACCTGCTCCAATGTTCCCCTTTGTACTGAGGAGCCCAGAACTGGACACAGCATCCCCAAAGGAGCCTGACCAGTGATGAATTGAGGGTTCAGAGGATTTGCATAAAGCTTCTAAACCAGCACCCATGGTAATACTTTAAAGGTTATTTAAAGAGAAAGTGTAATTTTTCTTAAAATGGGGCTTAGAGGCTTTACTAGTACTTTCCATAAGATCTTGTGGAGTTCATTCCAAAGTTCTGGTTTCAGTTCATTTTTAATCCATGCTTTCTGTTTTTTCTTTAGGAGTATAAGTTTTAGAGAAAACTCCTATCATTTTTTATTCCCTTAGTGCAACACTGCCAGTTTGCCTGTGGGAGGCAGAACCAGCACTGGGCTTGTAACCACACTTGGGAAGCTTAGGACAATAGGGTTTTCTTCTAACACTCACCTATCTTTTAAACAACTTTTATTTAATCTAATCTAGTCTGTTGCTTCAGATTATTGGTGATGGGTTTTTGGCATGGTTGCTTGAACATAAACCCAGCCCAAATTGAGATCAACAGGTCAGCTGAAGAATTTAACACTGATTTTAACTGGCTGAGAAATCAAATTTAAGCAATTGTCTATGGAACTCTAAACTGGCAGTCTGCTGAACTTTACTGGCCTCGACTAATGCACATACCACACTGCCTTTAACAATCAAGGCCACTCAGGGAGTATTTATTTATCTGTAAGGAAATACAGGAAGATCTGACAGGATTCAATGTGACAATGCTGCTTTCCCTGGCAAGCTGGATTTGCTGGCTATCGGAGTATGCACTTTAGATAAAAACATCTGAAATCCATTAAGTTGGATTTCTGCAATTATTGTATTTTATTTAATTTTTTTTTTCTAGTGAGATGTTAAAATGAAGAAAGCAGAAAAATATTGACAACAAATGTTACATTTTCTTTGGATAACAGGAGAGGCCACAAACAGAACACGTACTCCAAATCACCAGGTGTGTAAAAAATTCAAACATTATTTCATTTCTGCTTTTGCCTGATGGAGAATAGCCTGATGGAAAAAAATAAAGGCTGACTGTGGAGAGAGGGAATATTTAAAAGCAGGCAAAAAAAAACCTGACATGTTTGTGTACTTGGCCAGTTTAAAGGCTCAAATAAAAATTGTATCTTCCTTACAAGAGGTAGGGTAATACTTAGCAAAGAAAGACAGGGAAACTCAAGCAGTAGATGTAAGGAATCCAAAACATGCATGGGAAATGCTGGCAGCAGCAAACACTAAGATTAAAATTTCAAGATTACACAGTGTGTGTGTAGTCACACAGGATCAGTGTAGCTTCACAGAGACTGACTGTGTCAACATTACAGTTCTAAACATTTCTCATTCTGAGGAGGAAAATGCAGGTGTTTGCTGCTCAAATTAGAGATTAACATCCCTCCCTAGTAATGTATATAATGTATGTATGTAACCAAGGAAAATGAGAAAAGAAAGGAAAAAAAGGAGCTTAGTCTTTTCTTAGGACTTGGAAATTCAGGAGATCAGCTATGAAATGTTCTAGTCTTGACATGTACTCTATAGATAAAAGTAACAATGTGAGAAAATTACGTAGGAAGGGAATGGAACAGGCATTATAATGGAATGTGTCTTGTCTTGAGTGCCTGGTACTTTTTGCCCCAAAACCATGGGAAATTTGATACCTACACATACTAACTATGGCATTCTCAAATCAGGCCACAGACAAGTTAAAATTCTATACAATGTTGATAATAATATTAATATGAGTAGTAATAATACAGTTAGTATAGTAATTAATATTAAATAATTACAATCATATTTGGTATCCTTATAAAGAACATGGCAGATCACTTCAGAAAAGCATTTTCCAGAAAAAAATGTGTTTTGAGTTTTCTTCTACCTTTTTTTTTTGTCTGTGTAAACACGGTCAGGGAGGGCTACATCCAAATGGTTCCGTCCCAAACGTGGTGCAGTATCAAGTGTAGGGAGAAATTTTTATTTCCCATACAAACGCCAGTTGTCCTCTTCGGAAATCCTTTAATCCCAGATTTCAAAACACAGAAATTTTTACCAGTTTAAAGATTCATTCCCTTTCCCTCCATAGAATTACATAAATGACAGCTTTTTATATCACAGAGGATGTGAAGTGTTAAAATGTACGTATGCTTGTATTTGTTTTCTGTATCTGTCTGTCTGCAGGCTATGTTCACATTCCTGAGATGATCCCTAGTTTGGAAATCTTTGATGCTGCCACGTTGGCTGTGATACTTTGTTAATAAACCTCAAACACTTGTCTGTGTGTTAAACAGCTGCTACAAGACCCTACAGCCTTTAGGAGCGTGTCTAATCCTTATTAACACAGGCAGTTTCCTTAAAAATTGAAGGAACACAGTTGAAGGCTCCTTGAAAGAAGAGTTGGGAGAAGCAAACCCTCTGACTTCTTTATTAACAGATACTCAGATTAATATCAAATAAATTTATGTAAAAGGTCAAACAAGAGAGATAGGACGGCACTGGCGCCTATTTTCTCTCACGACACCTTAGGAGGGAGCACAAAAAAGGGCAGCAGTTCTTGTGCTTTACCCCCGTTGTACGCGGAGGTTCTGCCACCCACCCCGGCGCTCGGCGGGGGCTTCGGGCTTGGCATCTGCCGCCCCTTCGGGAAAACCTTTTGGGGCTGGGGGGCAGCTGTGACACCGGCTCTGAGGAACAGAAACAACCCCCGCCGCCTTCACAGGCTTTCCACCTGAAGGAAGAGAGCGAGTTTTCCTCCCCTCACCCTGCTCCCTTTTTCCCTCAGCTCGTCACATCTGGGTGGCGTCTCTCATGACCCACATTCGCGCCCCCTGCGCTCTCCAGGGAGCAGAGGGAGGAGGAGGAGGAGGAGGAAGAACGACAGCTCGCCCGCCCATGCTGAAGGTTTGGATGGGGGAAGCGACTCAGCCGCATCCCCAGGTTCTTTCTGGCGGCGGCAGGAGCTGGAGCTGGACCATGCAAACATCCTCTATTCCCGCACAGCCGCGGTTTTCCTCCGGGGAGGGTCCGCGAACGCCGAGCTCCCGGCTGGGGGGCCCGCTCTTGGTATTGGGTTTGTTTGACTCTTAAAAAACCCAAACCAAAACAAAAACACATCCCCCAAACAAACAAACAAAAAATTCCCCCAAACCCCCTTTCTCCAAAACCACCCCTCCCTAAAGAAAAAGAAAATTGCTTCAGGAAGGGCAGACTTCAGATATTGAACAGTTACAGAACTCAGCCCTAGGGGAGGCCACGTCTGAAGGGCTGTGTCCGGCTCTGGGCTCCTTAGGACAGACAGACAAGGAGATGCTGGAGGGCGTCCAGCGAAGGGACACAAAGATGATGAGAGGTCTGGAGCATCTTTTTTATGGAGAGACTGTGGGGGCCGGGCCTGTTCAGTCTGGAGAAGACTGACCGGGATCTCATTAATCTACATAAATATCACAAAGGTGGATGCCCAGAGGATGGTGCCAGACACTTTTCAGAGGTGCCCAGCTACAGGAACAGGTGGCCATAAGCCAAAATACAAGGAGTTCCACCACAGCACGAGGAAGAACTTTATACTGAGAGTGGGAGAGCACTGGAACAGGCTGCCCAGGGTGGACTCTCCCTCTCTGGAGGCATTCCAGACCCACCTGGATGTGGCACCTGCCTTGGCAGGGGGAATGGATCAGATGATCTCCAGAGGCCCCTTCCCTACCAGTTCTGCGAACGATGCAATAGTCTGGGACAAGTTATTGCGCACAGCCTCACGACCGGCAGGGACCACGCGGGCGATGCATCCCCACAGGTGAGCAGCGTCCCCGGGGGTGAGGGGGATGAGGGGGAGGGCAGGGAGGGCGCGGCTCCCGCTCACCTGCGCTCACCTGTGCTCACCTGGGCGTGCGCGGCCCG
>WEIU01021638.1:853-58641 GCA_013389925.1 Aegithalos caudatus | reverse complement strand
GGGGAGAGGCGTGAGCGCTGCCGGGGCGGCTCCCGCCGGGAGCGGGGCAGGGGCTGGGACTTGCGGGCTGTGGGCAGCGCCGGTCGGAGCGCGGGCTGAAACACACCTCGGGTTGTCCTTCAGGGCTGCCGATACCTGCCCGAGGGCAGCGCTCCGACAGACGCCTCCTGCCGAGGAGAGAGAGCCGCGGTTCCGAGGGCGCCTCCTCCCCGCCCGCCCGGCACCCTCCCCCGCCGGACGCCGCTTTCCTCGGGAGCCGGAGCCCAAGGGAAGGAAGCAGAGGGCCGCCGCTCACCTTCCCGGCTGACCTGGTCTTCCCGGAGCGGCGAGCGTGTGGAGCTGGCGCTGGAAGCCGTAGCCTGCGGTGAACTGGCCATGGCGAGTGAAGGCAAACAAGTTGTTCAGCCAACAGGTGATGATGGAGGAGGAGGAGCGGGAAAAGAAGGAAATGCTGCTGAAGGGGGAAGTGTGCTGCAGCCTTTGAATCCAGGAGTCCCCATCCGAGGCATCAAGATGAAATTCGCTGTGCTGACAGGGCTGGTGGAAGTTGGTGAGGTGTCCAACAGAGACATAGTTGACACTGTGTTTAACCTGGTAAGTTCATTGCCTGAATGAGGGGAAAGAACAGCACGGGTGTGCAGAAGAATCTGCAGGGTTTTTGATGCTGTTTTTCTGTTAATAATTTTTTATGTGTCTACACCCTCACGATGCTGGATTTCAACCATGTTCTTTTTACTTACCACAAAAGCTGGGAAAAAAGCATATGAGCCTCTTGATATACACACTTATACTCGAAACAGCTGTAAGCATCCTCCTTCTCTGTTTTCCTTAGAGAAATTGTTGCTCTGTTTAGAACTGAGACGTGTATTTTATGTTTAAACATTTAACAGGTGTACTCAACAAGAAAGTTAAATGTTAATTTAGTAACTCAAACTGTCATCAAAACATACACACACTGAAGTCAAAGCAGTTTTTCAAAGATGTTTACATCCCTTCTTGCTTCCTGTTGTCTTGGGAAGTTGGTAGAACTTTCATGTTCCACGTGCAGGGAGTGAAGGTATCAGGGAGCAGTTCTTTCAAACATGTTTCACACAGTGTGCTTTTTGGGAAGAGTAGAATATGGTTTCAGTGTCCTTTTTAAAATTAATGAATTAGAGACTCAGCTGCTGTTTTTTGAATGCTGTGTGGCTGTATCTAATATTTCGTAACAGATCTCACTAAATATTGAGGATATAACTTAACCTTGTTGAAGCTACAAATGGAATGTATATCATTGAACTTTTTGGGCCAATTGCTTTAAATTTCATAATTTAAAGCAACTAGACTAGTTAATAATGTTTCTTTGATGCAGGAGATCAAACATTAGGAGAAAAATTCTCAAGTTTACAAAGATACTCTGCTATTACCAGAGGTCTTAAAACATCTCTAAAAACAATTATTGTCCCTCCTTCTTCCTTTGAGGGAGCAGCTCTCACTCTAAAACAATGTGGTTTCTGACAAACCAGGAAGTGAGAGCATTTAATGATATAAAACTCAGTAGCAAGGAAAGTTGAGGCAGAAGTCATACTGGTTTTTTATGCTGTTTGCATTTCAGTTATTTTGTTATTAGTACTCTTTGCTACGTGCAAGTTTTAGTGGTCACTAAGTATTTGTGTGCAAGTGTCTGTTTCATGGTTTTTTGTGTTATCTTCTTGGGTTATGAGAAATATTTATTTTGGAATATTTAATATTAACAGTGTAGTGCCCTAGATTGTTTGGTTGAAAGTCTCAATACAGGGGAATGGCAGTAGTGACAAAAATAAAGTGCAAATCAGAGGTTTTGTGGATGCTTCAAGTATGAGGAAGTGATTTAAGTTACTTGGAGTCCACTTCACAACATCCTGGACTGAACCCAGTGCTCACATATATGGACATGAGGTTTAAAAGAAAATTCTGGTGAATAATTTAGAATTTCCCCTCACACTTGTGCGAGGGGAAGTTGTTCATGAGTGTGTTAAATTATACTTTGTTTCCAGTGTGGTCTTTTGAGTGGTGTGGTGGAGGTGTATTTTATGGCAGCAGTGGAAAGAGGTTCAGCAGAATAATTAAAAATGTAAAAGCTCCTCAATCCTGTGATTCTTGTTCTGCTCTGTTTTAGACCAGAGAGGAGCAAAAACTTCAGTGTGATTTAAAGTATCCTTGACTTTAGATTTAAGAGGTCTGGAGAATTTGACCTGTGGACTCTATTTTCCTGGAACTTCATTTCTCAGATAGACAGGGGAGAGTTTCTGGCATTGGAAATTTTTGAAACTGTGTTCTTGCTTTTTCTGCAAGTGAAACAGCATTCCTGACCTCTCTGAGAAGATTCCTCAACCGTTTCAGCACACCTGCCTACATGTGGGGGGTTAAAGGTTGTGCTCATGCCCCACATTATTTCATCAGCTGATGGGTGTCATGGCACAACCCAGTTTGGTAGGAGGGACACTTTGCCTGGATATGTGAGAACAAGATCCAAATTTTAGAGCAATAGCAAGAAGAGTAGGCCCCTTAATTTCTTTGAGTCCCAGGAAAACATCAGCTAGCTGGCAAATCAAGTATTTTGGAAGAGGATGTCTCAAGGTTAAGTGGCTTTATTAAAACTGAAATGCATTTTTTCAAATCAAACCAGCCAACAATCTCTCAGTTTTTGTTACAGAAAGCCTTAATTTTCTAGTTTGGTGGGTTTTTTTAATAAATACTGTGAAGCTGATTTTTTAATGTAGGTTTTCTGAGTATGAGGGATATGAAGTCTCCCTTCAAAGCAATGCTCACTCATCTGTCTGAGTTGTGCCTCTGTTTATTTGTTACATGTGACCATTTTGTCAATAATGCCTCAGAAATCACACCGAGCAGAATTTAAGGTTTGCCAGGTACTGGTGAGCAGCGGTGTACTTGGTTTTCTCTGTGTGGGTGTACAGGAAATCTGTAACTTTGATCTGAAAAGGTGACTCTTCAGCTCTGCCTTTTCTGGTGGTTGTTTCCCAATGGCTTTGGGAGCACATTTCCTGGGGTGTGTGTGCATGTTGAGCTGGGGGTATGACAGTCACACCCTGAGCTGCCTGATGGGGTAAGCCCCAGGTGTCCCCTCCTGTTTGGTTTCCTTCTGTGTGGTGACTCAGAGCTGCAGGCACCAGGGCTGGGAGCAGAGATCTGCCAGGCTGCTTCTCAGGATTTGGAAAGGGGATAGCTGCACTCCCTGGGCTTGGTTTGGTCACTAAGTTGAGGCATCTTTAGGCCAGAGTGCAAGGAGAGCTGGGCAAATCCGGATGGAAAGGTGGCTTACTTAGCATATTTATTCTTTATGCCATAACCACTCTCAAACGTGAAGAGATTATTTTTTAAACAGGGATGTTAGGTGCCCTAATTTTAATTTCTTGAGAAAACATGTTGTTCTTAGTTATGCCCTTCCAACTTGCTGTAGCATATATATGGAGGTTATCAAGAGAAGACAAAAGTGCTGTCTTGATGTTTCTCATCTTTAAGTATTTAAGAGATGGACACATTCTGTATGTGAAAGACTCAGGAGGTCAGAAATCTAAAGTGTGCAGTAATTGATCTGCTGCTTACTAAAGAAATTTAAGCCTCTGTAGTTCTGATTACTTGAGCAAATAAGTTGTTCACTTCAGCAGTGTTGGATCTTGGAGAGCCCCCTCTGACATTTTCTCTGTCCAGCAGTCTAACAAAGTGCTTAGTGAGTTCACCTCTAGCATCAAAACTCTTGCTAGTCTCATTTCGTTGTCTTTGGAAATTACACTCCTAGAAATATACAAGCTGATCTGTTTTGTTTTGGTCAGTTTTCTCAATGAACACACTTTCCCAGCTCACATTGAATATCTTTGTGTATTTCAGCACCTCTTAGAAGTAAAGGAAAAAATTGATTATTCTGTGGAAAACTTTGAGAGCATGTTCTTGTTCAAGTATTAATCTGTACTGTTACTTTTTTAGACAGACTAAGCTAAAATACGGATATATATTCCTCATGCATTGTGAATTTTATTTTTAATTTACTTCAAGCAGCAATAACTCCTTGAATTTCCTTTGCATACAAATCAGTGAATTCCTGTTCATTACCTCATGTTTAACCCTCCCTTAGTTTATTAAAATAAAAAACCCTCCTGGTTGCAGAAGATGATAGAATGGAAAAAGAAATTACTTACAATGGGATCTGTTACTAACTTAAAATAACTCCAAGGCAGTTTTGTTTTAAAAAGCTTTAGTGTTTCTAATTGTGTTATTGAATATGATATAGATTGATTTGGTTCAATTTTTTTCTCTCAGTCTGTGTTGCAAAAACTTCATTTTTTGTTTTCAAAATTCTCTTTGGTGAAGGGAATGTGCTGTTGTGTCTGATTATGAGATCCTGACCAAGAGTGACAAAGTGCAAATGCGGAAGAAACACAAGTTTTTATCACCTTTGGACGAAAAATAATGGGGTCTGAGGAGCAGAGGCTAAAATTGCTTTGTAAATTTAATTTGTCAGCTCTTTCATTTCTGCAAGACTTTACTAAAACCACAAACAAAAAATCCACCTAACTTAAAAAAGTTCTTACAGATGATTTTCATGCTGATACATCGGGTTTCTTTGGGTGGTTTTGGCACACAAATGCAAATAGAACATTGTAACTCATAATGGTTTTATGAAGTCTGAATTCCCCTTTTTTGTCTCTTGTCACAGACTTGCTTAGCATGTATAATGTTGCAGAAACCCCCAAAAGCTAATGCTGATAGAATTAAATGTATTGCAGTAAAAATCCATCATAAATGTCTTTATAACAATGCATTCCTTTCATCACATTACTGTATGTTTTTAGAGACTTTGTTTTCTACATAAACTTATCAATGCTGATGACAAGTGAGAGTAATCAAGTAGCTCCTACAGTATCACTGAATATTGTGTATTTCTTAATAGATGCAGTCTTCCTTAGCAGCTTCCCAGTAAATACACCTCTGGCTACAGTTATCCTAGTTCAGTCATATCTGTCCACTTACAGTACAGATGATAAGGTAAGCCTGTGGCTTTAGCTGGGTCAGGCTTCTAGGGTTATTTTTTTAAAAAAAATCATAGTAAATTGAACAGTCAGCTGTCTTAGAGGTCATGCATGGTTTTTACTTACTGAAGTGATGCATGTTGGGTTTTTTCCCAGGTGTTGGTGCAACTTGGACATTACTTTGTAGTTAGTGGAAATATCACCCTATGTAGTATGTGCAGGAACTGAGGGAAATTTTGTGGTTGGCTGAGAGAGGAATGGAATGTAGTGAGGTTGTAATGGCAGTCTTTAATTAGGCATGCAACAATTTAAAAGTAAATTGTATAGGCTCTGAAGAGGAGCTGGTTTGTACTTTGGCTGTAGTATCAACTCTCTTCTGTAACTGCAACTTAAAACACAATGTAGGACAACAAAATATTGAGGACAAAATTTTAAAGACTGCATGGGAAAGTGTTCAGTTTTGCTTACTCTTCCACCAAGTTGCCATACTTTTATAGCTTCTCATGTCCAGTCTGAGATTTCAAGTGTCTGTGAAAGCCTGGGAACATGCTCTGTGTTTCCAGCAGTGTTGGCATCCTGTGCTGACATTAACAGAGTCTGTACAAACATAAAATAAAGCCAAAAAAACAAAGCTGAACTGGGAACTTACGTATAGCATGTCTTAATAATGCAATATTTGTTAGGCAATTTTTAATTAGCAGTTTATTCTACAAGGAAGCCTGGTCAAAATATGCTCACAGCATGCCTTAGAAGTCTCCTTTAGAGGGGAACTCATCAGTTCAATGACAGATTTTTCTAGGTGGTGTCTGGTAACAGAGGAGAGGGAGTCAGGTTTCTGTTGCAGTTGCTTTGCTGTCTCTGGTTGGTGTTTTGTGCTGCTTCTGCCAGGCACTCCTGGGCTGGATGGACCCAGCAGTGCAGAGAGCACAGAAACCCAGGGGCCATATGGAGTGGCTCAGGAAAAGCATCTGCGGATTAGGGAATAGAATGAAATTAGTCAAAAGCATCAGGGAAGCAGGTGGGTGGCATGTCAAGGTTGCCACAGAGGCTGGACATTGCAGAGTGATACAAAAATGGATAGTTATAAATGCACATTGAGTCAGAATGCTTTGGTTCATTCCTCCAGTCATCTTTTTGAAGATGAGTGTGAGTGAAGAGAAGGCTTTTGAAGTTGCTGAATTGGCTGAACATTGGAGTTTGATGAAAAGCAAAGGTGAAGTATTTGCTCAATTCCTTTTTGAGATAGTGTTGGTTTGGTACAGTGTTCAGTACTCAGTGGCTAGGCAGGTGTACATTCAGATGCTGAAGTTTGCTGAGAAGTCCCAGTCTTCTGAAAATCATCAAGCATGATTTTTTTTTTTTTGTCATGTGTTACAGATTGAAGTCTGATGAAAGATAAAAATGAGCTTTGTCTGTGGTTTCATTCACTATCTGTATATTTGCTTTACCACCTCTTGGTGAACCTGTGCTCATTCAGAGCTGTCTCACTTGACGTGGTGCTCTGACCTTTTATTTTTTGCTGGATAAGTTGGCAGCTTAAAGCACTGATAGCTTCTGTCTTCATGCAGTCATCAAGTTCTTTATGAGCCTTAAGGAGGAAGCTTTAATCCATTGCACAGATGAAATAAGCTCTGCAGTTTAGTCACTGGAATGTGAAATAGCTTCTTGCTACCTTTGGTGTTTCTGTCTTTTTCTGTCTTCTTTAAAAATCTATTCTGTCAAATTCAATCTTGCGTGCATTAAATTTATGCATATCTTTTTAAAGAACTTCTATTTATTTTAAATGGGTCAATCTGGCAGAAAGTTTTTGTTCACAATCACTAATTACAGCAAGCTAACTTTCTGCTGTTCAAGTGTCTTCCCCAGGCCCCGGAGGCCTTGCTGGCCTCTTCACAACGTTTTGCATAATGGTTTTTGGTATTAGCTTGACCTAATTACTAATGTCCTAATTTAGATTACGTTTCTGCTTTAACTAATTCTGGATTTTTCTGGTGGACTTGATATCAGGCACATTACTGCCCATCCAAAAGCTAGTTTGGCCACTTTTATTTGACTCTGGGAAACCCTCAGGCTTTGTCTGTGAGCTTTGGCCGTTTGCCAGGAGTCTGAGAGCTCCATGAATATGGTAAAGCAGGATACTATTGCCACCTGCTTTGTGAATGCTCTGCCTGGCCGGTGGAGACTGCGTTTTTCCAGCATGCAGCGCTCTGTGCTTAGGGCAGATAGCAATCGAGATGCATCCTTGCAGGACTGCTGTAATCAAACTCACCAAGTGATGATACTGCAGGAGTTGCAAGAGCACCTTTCCCCGAGCCACTGGGGGCTTTGTGCTGACACTGGGAGCCTGGAATAATTTGTGAAGAGCTTGCATTGCCACAGTGCTTTAGATTCCAGAGCTTCACAAATAGGCAGAAGTGGTTTCTAAATAGAAACTAATTTGTGGAGAAGAAAAATCTGATGCCTTCTGTTGCACTGGATTCCCCTAGTAGTAACTGGGGAGCTGGGAGCAGCTATGTCCCAGGCATGATTTTCTTGTTAATAGCTGCCTTGAGAAGATATTTAAATGAGAATTGCTAGTGGGAATAGGATGTGCTCTGTTGCCTCCTGTAAAAGTTCCACGAGTTTGAACTGCAAGTCTCTTTACTGCAGCCTGCATATGAATAGTTTTGTTGATGTTGTTGTATTCTGCATATATCTAGGAAAGAAATTCCATATGCATCAATGCAGAAAAGTCAGATTAGTTTTTGTGTGATTGAAAAGTTGGAATGGAATTGTTCAGGCAAAAACCTCTTCTCCTTTGTTGACGCAACTGAAGAAATCGAGACTTGAAGAGCGTCTGGGTTATCTTTCCTTTGCAGCTGAAAATCAAAACCAGAGTAACTGTGTAGGACTCATCTGTTCTATGAAAGTGTGTTATGTGTGTGTCAGCATTTCCCCTTTTGCTGTCAGCAGCTGTCTGAGTTGTGGACAGAAATGACAGAGATAAATTCACTAAATGGAGCCTGTTCTATTTGCCCCATTTAGATAACTCCAAATTTCTAGGTTTGTCCTGGACTAGCCCTGTAAAACAGTAACTGTAAGAATGCATGGGGTGACCTGTAGCTTATTTATACTCTCCTTGGGAATGCTGAAAGACAAGAGGTACCAGAAAGCAGCAGGTAAGATGGTAACTGCAGCAGGAGGGCAAAGACCAGCAAGAAGAGAACCAGTAACATCTCACAGTGAACTGGGAGATATGTGATTATGGACTCCAGGATGCTGAATGTTTGCATGGTAAAACCCTCACAAAGTGGCTCCTCTGTCAAACTGTGTTTGGGTGGGAATTGTACTGATTTGGGTGGGCGTAGGTGAGGAGTGAGGTAAACCCTGTGGTTGTAGAACTGCTGAATGAAGGCTTTGCTGATCCTGCAACTTCTAAGTTTTAGTAGTCTGTTAATAGAGAAGCTTTTTAAGCTGTGTTGTTTGCACTTCTTGGGATTAAAACAGTGTTCCTAAGGGCAGCTGTCTTTTGCATCATTGTTAACAATCCAGGTGGGCCTTGTAATCAAGCAGTGCTTAAGAAAATCAACACCCCCCCAAAAAAAAAACCCAAACCCAACCAAAAAATAAAACCACCCCTTCTGCATTCATAACAAAAACCCAAACCCCAAAACTAAACAACCCATCACAAAAAACAAACCTAAAATATTTATGTGGAACCATAGACTTAAGTTCCAAAATATGGCCAGTGATACAGAAGTGGAATTGCTGATGAGCCTTAAAACAAGGCCATTGAGGGGAGGATAAGAGCCAAATGACTAATGTTGTGAATGGTGCATGACTGTTAAATAAACAAATGGAAACTATCAGTCCAGTCAGCATCTGCCTCCTGCTAGTGTTTTTGTTGAAACTAAGCATGTGATTTGTCTCTAGCTGTGGTTGTGAACTTGATTGAAAAGAACTTGCAAGCTTTTTATTTTTTCCCTCCCTGTATAATGGGAGCTTACTTATACTGTAGGATTTGGTTCCAGTGTGTAATTTAGGTGTCCTAATGCGTGGCTTTTAGGTGTCTGATACACAGGTGACTGACAGAAATGAAGCAAGGGACATCAGAGCCATATCTGATATTTGTAGATGGTCTAACAAATGCAATAGAGAGACAATGCAAGGATGCATTATTTGATTCAAGACCTTGCCTTTGCTAATGCTAATGAGGAATACAATTGAGTAATTAGAGCTTTGCCTGGCCCACAGCCTTCTTTACATCAAGTGATCAAAGTTTGTAGAGAAAAGGAGACTTCCCAATATATTACAAAAATTATTACTGATCTTAAGGTAATACTTCAACAGAATAATGCAAGTACAGCATTGCAGGCAAACATTACCAGGAGATTGTGCTACAAATGTGTAGCACAATGGAGTATAAAACTGAGTAACTGTGATTGCATTTTTTAGAATGTGTTTTGAAACTTGAAAGATGAGATGCTGTGTATGTTTAATGTGTTGCTGCTATTACAGAATGGGATAACACCTGAGATGCTGGGAATGGATATTTCAATTGGGATTGCAAAAGTGTCTCTGTCCCATTTGCAGTCTATAGCTAAGGGTCACCTTCTGAAGCTATGATGTCTTTAACACTTCAAATGTCTTTTTTTTAAACAGGGTAGCAATGGTGCCCAAATGAACAGTATTGTGCAGTGACAAGAGTTCTCAGGATCAGAAACTGTACCAGTGGTTTCCCATCTTTATATAAATCAGGAAATGCTTATGAGGAAATTATTGCCATGTTTCCCTGGCCATTTTTTCCTAAAAGTAAGGTGCCAGTTTTGTGCCATGCTAGATTATCTACTGCCTAACCTCACACCAGGACACTGCTTTGTCCTTTCTGTGCCCCCTCACCTCCTCTTCCATGACCTGGCACCTGCTGCCCTCATCCTGGGCTGCAGAAGTGAATCCTGAGCACTCACTGGAATCTGTAGCAGGCTGGGAATCTGGGAATGCCACTGTGTGCTGCAGTTGCTGTGGATCAGCTGATTGGCAGGAGCATTGCCTTGGGGAGATGTTTATTCCATGACTCATCTGAGACCTGATGCTGAAGGCTTGTGTCCTTTCTGTCTACAGCTTTTAAAGTAGAATGTATGTGGCTCTTTGGGAGTTTTGCTGTTTTGCTAAAGTCTCACCTCTGCAGGCAGTGAAAGCCACCCTGACTTCTCTCCTTAGCAGGAGGAGATTCCAATTGCCATTTGTCAGGATTGAGGGTGCTGTGAGTGACTTGTAAAGGAGCACTTGTAACACTTCTTCTGCAAAGACCAGGCTCATAAGCAGCAAAAAATGCCAGATTCATCAGTATGGGGAGAAGGCACAGAAAGGAACAAGTGTCAGACCTTGTGGTTAAGGTGTTTGAATAAAGTTTTCTAGTCACTCATGCTCAAGTTTCACTTGAGTGCTGAGTTAGTCTTGATGTCGTTGTTGCTGTTCTTTAAAAGATGGATGTGTCTGTAGGGATTCTTTAATTAGGTGTGCAAGTTGTTGTTGAGATCTCCTTCTAGACATATGAATAGAAGTAGAGGTAATAGTTTAGAGGAGCAACCAAGCTGCCCAAAGAAATGGTCATAAAATAACCACACATGAGCAGTTTAGTTTAATCACTGTAACTGTGCTGTTATAAAACTTGATTATAAACTATTTGTTTCAAGTTCAAGCTTCTGGATTCAAATCCTATCTAAATATCATGATCTTGTCACCATCTGCCCTACTAGGAAAGTTTTGGCAGACTGGTGAAGTCACCAGTGACTTGAAAAGGGAAATCATAACTCCCAGTGTTAAAAGAGGGGGGAAAAAAAGGAAGAGCCCAGGAAATTCCAGGCTGTTCAGTTTCACCTCTGTGCCTTACAGGATCATGGAACAGATGTTCCTGGAAAGTGAGTGAAGGCACATAGAAAATAAGGAGGTGATTGGTGATGGCCAACAAGGTGCCACTAAGGGCAAATCAGAGGGCCTGAGAAATTTGGTTGCCTTCAGTGATGGGGCTGCAGGATGAGGAAAGAACAACTGATGTCATCTGTCTGGACTCGTGCAGAGTATTTGGCACAACATCCTTGTCTGTGAACTGGAGAGGTGTGGATTTGATGGATGGGCTGCACACAGGATTAGGGATTGCCCAGAGAAGCTGTGGATGCCCCACCCCTGGAAGTGTTCAAGGTCAGGCTGGATGGGGCTTTGGGCAGCCTGGTCTAGTGGGAAGTGTCCCTGCCCATGGCAGAGGGACCAGATGATCATTAATGTCCTTTCCCACCCAAACCATTGGGTGATTTTGTAATTTGGTGATTGAATGGAATTAACAGTTCCTTTTTAATCTCTATGGGAAAACCCACTTTCAATTACACAGGAGTGCCAATAATTTAAGCTTACTGTACATGTGATGGCAGGGGAGGGAGAGTTATTTCAGTGGCTTTTGAATTGTGCCATCTCTGTCACATATTGTTTAGTGTCTGTGTTTTCATTTGTTCTGTAGTGTGACACTATCCTGTAGCTATTGCTGACATATGGGATCTAATGAGTGTTTTGTGCCTCATTCCTGTGCTGGTAGCTGAATTCCAGTATCATCCTGAACAGGGTATTTCTGTGCATTTCAGTGTTGTAATGCTGTGTGCTACTGACAGTGGGGCTGGTCAGACATGGGCTTAGTGACCATTTTGCACCATGCATGACACCTACTGCAGAATAGCTCTTTAGCTTTGAAATACACTTACAGTGTGTCTTCTCTGGGTTGGCAATGCATTTGAGTTCTGTAGCACTGAGTGATCTTGATGCTTCAATTTCCTCTTAAAGTAGGTATATGGGGTAGGAGAACAGCTTTAAATGTTCCTTTATGGTAATTTTCCACTTGGATGTTCAATTTCTCGACTTCTAAGAGTCAGCTTTGATATTTCCTATAGCTCTATTGCTCACATATATGAGGCCAGAGTTGTAGTTAGAATTCTCTTTCTCAACTCTTAAGGAGTTTTTTTCACCAAGATACTTCTAAATGGGTTTGTTTGCCTGTGACCTTACTGTGCAAATTGGAAAGAATACTTGAATGCACATATGGATTCTTTAAACAAGTATTGATCATTATAACAATGGGATCGATGCAGAGTAAAGGATTTCTCAATTACAGTAATTGCAGCACAAATTTCTGTACTAAAGGGTGCCTGAACCTTAGTCTTAATATCCAGAATTTTGAAGGCAAAAATGCCTTTGTTTAGGAAGGTTAATAATTTGGCCAAGAGGAGCTACTGCCCTTAATAAACAAAGAGAATTGAGTCTAAATACCTGGCTCTAGAGCTGCCTCATTATGCTTGTTGCATTGTTTTTTTATGTGATGTCTGAATTCTTGCTGCATTTAAAAGGAGAAAAGGAAAACATTTGTTCTGTTTGTTGGAACTCAGAATGTGACTTTTCCAATAAATAGCCACACAACCATTACAGACTGGAATGAAATATTGCAGTTTCAGCAGTACCCATTGTTTTTCTACTTTGTCTACACAGAATTGGTTCTGTTTCATCTGCAAATTCTCTTGTTAGGGTAGCTGGAAGGCTGGAGCTCGGTTCTCATTCTGAAGGTGTAACAAGCTGCCCTTCTTATGAAGGGCTGATTTTTTTTTTTCCTTCTCTTCCAATATCCCTGTGTTTTAAACAGATGGAGTGATCCTGTGATCATACAATTATCTGTCAGTACGTATCAGGATATACTGCTAAGTTCCACTGCTGTTAGCTAAAGTCATGGAACATTCTCTGGGGGTACTTGCTAGGTGTTAATTGCCATTTAGATACTTGTTTTCCAATTCCAGAGATGGGTATACGGCAAAAAGCAAAAACCTGTTTAAAAACAAGAAAGTAACAAGTGAAATTGTCAAATGAGAACTAAACATTGGGAAACTGTCAAATGAGCTAAACTTAGTGTTCAAAGACAATGTGGGTGTCTGTTAATCACTTTGTGAACACCATAAGAACAATATTCCTGAAAAGCTAATTTATGATTAACATGTTGCTGTGCTATTTCTGTAATTGCCCAATATAAAAAAAAAAAAAAAAGAAAAAACAAAAGATGAGAAGTCTAGTTTTTAAAGGATGTAATTTGCTGCACAGGTATTTTTTTAAGCTGTTTTTAACCTATTACAGCTGTGATTGAAGCTCTTCAGAAAGCACTGACCTAAAACCTGAAATGAGGTTATGTAGATTGAAGCTCTAGCAGGGATGGTATTGCTACAACTTGGGCAGTGGAATATGAAGCTGTGTTTGGGATTTTTGTCTTGCTGTGGTTGTGACCTGTCCCACAATACTGGGACAGACAATTGCAGACTATTTCTGCAGTGGTGCTTAAAGTACTGTGATTAATCTTTTGTTTTGGTTTGGTCCTTAGTTTGTCACTGAAAAATATTTGTAAACACTCAAGTCCTCTGATAGCCTTGGGGCTGAGGAGCTACAACTTTTTTTTTATCTCTTGGGAAAATGACAAACTTTAGTGTTTTGTTGGAACTCTCTATTTGTCCCTAAAGTTAGCCTGCTGATAAGTGCAGTGAGAGATTAAAACACTTTTTTATCTTTGTGTTGGGAATCTTAATGCCAACCACTAGTTTACATAGTACTTAGTTATGCAAGGGGAACTGCAGACAAAAACTGTTCTTGGTGACTGACAGTGCAGTGAGAGGCTTGTTAATGTAAAGGCAGGAGACAGGCAGGAGAATTGTTTGCTGTGTTGTGCAAACAGGTTCCTAAAGTAGGGTGTCCTAAAACCTCAGGTCATGCTAGAACTTGTGTGATGGGAAGTTGAAACCAAACCCAAGCAAGAGTAGTTGTGTGAATGCAAAATGCTTCTGTTGTTTTTCTTTGAAGAGCAACATGTGTCAGGAAGAGTAATAGTTGCTGTTTGCATTAACATGTATTGACAGAAGTAATATTTCTTCTTTGTATTGAAAGTATTGAAAAATAATTACCATGGAAAGCATGTTGAAAATACAGAAGTGATCCTGTTTGCTAGGCCCTAAAGGTGACACTGGGAATTGATTTTCTGTTTTACCTGCCAGTTCTCTGGAGTGTGGGTGCCAAAGAAGCAACTTTGAATGGAGGAAGAAGTGAAAATTCTCAGGTTTTCATATCTGAAGTCAGAAATCTTGAACTGTTAGCAGCTAAAGTTTGGCCTTCCTGTAGGTCATGTGAAGCACTGGGGACAAATCTTGAAGTTGCCTAGTTTTGTGCAGCAAATGCCAGGTGTGAAGGATGATGTCTGAGCAAGGACAGATGTGTTATAATTTGGAGTATCTGACTTGCTTTGCCCTGGCTGCAGCTGTTGTCGCTGCCATTACTGCAGGTGGCCAAAATCATGGTTACTGCCAGCAACCATCTGAGGTTAGAAACAAGAGCTTTTGTACTCACAATGAGGAAAACTTTTAAAACTGGTAACTGGACTAGTGTAACTTGAAAATCATTAAGATCCCCTGTCCTTTGCGATGATGGTTTTGATTTTATGATAACCTAATTGTGGATTTGATGGGAAAAATTAAGGCTAGTAGAGTGATTTGTGGACCGAATGCATATTAAATATGGAAATATGTTAATTGGATTATTTCATGAATGTAGCATTTTTATGTATTGTGAATAAAAGCTATTCCTAATTTTTGGAGTAATAGGAGGCATAAACAGAGAAATTTCTTCCTGTTTCCCTACCAAACTCCTTAAAATTCTCCCTCAAATGGATGCATCTCTCAGGTTATTTATGACATTCTAACAAAGTCTTGGTTTTTGCATGACTGACTTCATTCACATATTTTTGGGTTCCAAAGATGTTACTGTGCTACAAAGCTGAAATTAGTTTTATATTAAACACAGTGAGAAATAGGACTGGAACATAATGAGAAAAAGAAATCTAATTTTATTGCTTCTTAAATGTTGTTATCTCACAAGAACATTCTTCTGATTACCTGGAGTCATTTAGCACCATCTGTAGTGCCATGTGTAACATAGTTAAAGTAGTATAATAGGATAAACACAGTTAAATTAAAAATGGTTGCCAAGCAAATGAGCAGGTAATATTTTAGGAATTTAAGCATCTACCATGGAGAGGGGTTTTAATCTGTAGCTTTACTTTCCATAACCCTGTACTTTCCCCGTTGGTCCCCTCAGTGCAGAGCTTTGGTGGCAATGTAGTGTTTGCCACTGATAAGTTTTCTCAAAGACAGTGCTGTTAGTGTCTGTTTCTTCTGTATTTTCAGCTAGTCTAGAACTGTGTTAGTGCTTTACCCTACATTTGCTGCAGCCTCTCCTCTTGGCCTGGGCTGCCCACATGCAGAAAGGGAGAGAAGCACTGTGGTGGTTGTTCTTTAGTGGCATCAGGATTTGCAGCAGTCTCCAGAGTTATGCACCTAAACTACCTCCAAACTTCTGCAAACAGAGCATGGAGTGTTCAAGAAACAGGGGTGGATACAGTGCTCAGGACTCTGGTTAGTTGTCTTAATGGGAAGTGTGTAAATCAAAAATAGAACCTTGCTTCATATGACCTTTTGATTTGGAAGGGTACTGACATTCAGCAAGGTATTTGTCATTCAGTTATGTAGTGACTGTAATAGCAATTACATTTTAAATAATGTTGATTTCTTCTTAAAGCTTTGTTTGTCTTGTTTTTGAAAAAAGGGATCTTTGAGTTGATAGAATCACTGGAATAGCATAGTTATTGAATGTGTTTTGTTGGTGTTGCAGTCAAATGTGTTGGAATTCTTTTAGATGCTGAAAGATGTTCTCTTTTCTAGCTTGTCTGTAAATTGCTTTGTACAAAGGTTACAAACTGTAGCTGGCAGTATTTTGTCAGAGCATGATTGACATACTTTGAGCATGACTTTATACTTTGATAAGGTTACAGAGAAGTGTAGCTTGAATTTCTTCTTCTATAACTTTTACCTTTTTTCCTGAACATTTGCTTAAGTGTTTCATTAGTATTTGCTTGGGCTGACTATAAATGTGTTTTACATGTCCCTTTCCTGTCTCTTGTCTCGAAATTTGCATGAGAGGAAGGAACCAAGTTGAAGTTTTTATATTGAAGTACTCTTCAACTTCTGAATAATATTTGTATCACAGCAACCTTTTGTGTTCCAGATCTGTCATTGACCAGCTGTGCTTAGGTAAAGATTTTGCCAAAGACAGCATTGCACATAAAAGAAGGCAAATGAATAGCAGCAAGGATGAAATAAGTTTTGGGTTCATTTTGAAATAAGAATGGTTTCTGAAGAATTGTGTTCTGTGCTGAATGTTTTGCAGAAAGTGTCCAATAATAAATAAAAACTGAACAATCCCATCCCTTTCTTAGGGTTATACATGAAGAAAAAAAAGTTTCTTTTCACCTTCCATCCATTGCCTCCGTATTTTCCCCAGTGTTGGTAATTGATTTTTTTTTTTCAGTATTTCAGTTTACGTGTATACAAACCCAAACATGATTGTTTTAAAGTGTGTAATACTGCAATTTCACAGGATAAATATACTTCAGTAGTGATGTCATTGTATAAAATAAGAATGCTACAGTTGTATGGCTAAGTAGTCATACATGAGGCACCCATGTGCTTCCACAGACTTATTTCCTTGAAGAGGGATTAATGTGGATAAAATGTTAATCTACTTCACTCACGCTGCATAATTCAGTCTTAAGTAAATACTAAATAGGAAAAAGATATACCATAAATCTCAGAAGGAAAATTGAAACTTTGCTGGGTGGAAAATCCCATACTTTGCAAATACCTTAAGGGTATTACGGAAAACTTAGGGTTTATAAATTTAGTTGGATTTCCAAGACCTCGTAGCTCTTACTGCAAGTGTTTCAGTAAATAGAGACAGGGTGGTTTTTTTTTGTTTGTTTTTTGTTTTGTTTTTTTTTTTTTCCTTCGTAACTCAGCAGTTGATAGAGCTGAAATAATGTGGGGGCTGTGCCAAAACCTGTATTTGTATTTCTTGCTTCAGTTTTCAGTTACAGAAAGTGAAGTGTCCTGTAATACAGATTGTGTGCTCACCTGCCATGCCAGCAGGAGGAGAGGAGAGGTTTACTTTGGGTTTTTATATTAACTCGATCTGGGTAACACAATGGGGATGTTTACATTTGGAGACCAGCCTCAGTTGGGTTTGCAGGGAAGTGTATAAAGCTATTTGCATTGTACTTAGTGCATAAAGACATAGCAATTTACACCTGAAAAGTGTTTATTTTGAGACTCTTTGAATTTAAGATAAAACCTAATGGCTTGCAGACTTTTTGCAGCTTTTTATTTAAGTTCACCTGCATATGATGTTGTCTTACTCTCTATAGTGTTGTACACATGTGGCATCTATAGATATGCTTATGGATTTTTAAAAATTTGTTGTACTACACAGAAATATGAGAGACCAATAATATTGTTTGATAAAACCAGTTACTAGAATTCCATTGAAATGGAATTCAATGAAGCAGAGTGATCCAACTTTAGAAGTGTAGAAGTACTCTGTGCCATAGTTGTGATGGCTGAAATAAAAATATAGAAGGCAGGGACTGTTGTTTTGTAACAGTAGAAGAGCAAGTGTTAAAAAAAAGACACCAATGTTTGAGAGAAGAGTAACATTCCTCCTAAGACTCCGCTACTGAAAAGCTTATCTTGGAATAGCACTTAAAAAGTTTACAGTTGCCAATAAAAGCATCCTTGAAAGAGTGTCAAGTATAGATTATAAGACCCTGGGATCAATGTGTTAATGTGACCTCCTGCATAACATCAACCATAAGGCCAACTAATATTTTATGCAGTTAGTCAGCAGACTAAGTGTAATAATAAATCTTGGCAAAGTGGATTAGGGGACAGCTTAGAACAATTGCCAATAAGCCTGCAGTCATTTAGGTTTGAATGGCAGTAAGTTTAACAGTGCAAAAACTTAAAAACAGCCAAGTGTTTCTTATAATGAGGTGTTCTGCAAGAGATTTGAAGATGTTGGAAACACCATACTAAACTTAGTTCCATGGAGTCTTATGCAATGCATATCAACACTGTACATTGATTAAAAAGGCCTGGGTTTTGTATTTATTACAATACATGATACATAAACTTTTTGATTGTAAAGGGAAGAAACTTCAGTGCTGTAATGAAAGCCCATCTAAAGATGATGAAATTAACTTGATGCATTGGGTGGAGCTTTGTGTGTTTGGCCTTGCAGAAATCTCTCATCTTTATTAGAGAAATTTGGAAACCTGAGTAAGATGATATTTGAGTTGGTACAGACCTGCCTGAGTCAGGAACAGAAAGATGTTGAAGCGTCTGGGCTGTGATAATTTTCTTCTGCTTCATAAAAAATGTGTCTTGCCCTTGTGTTAATTTTTTGATGTGAGATGGGATTCATGGGATGGAGCTGAAATATTTGTTACCAGGCAGGAAACCCTTGTTAGTTGTCAGGATTGGTGACCAAATGTAGTTTCTTCAGTGGTGAATTTTTACAGGTGAGTTGCTGCCTGCTGTCTTAACTAGAAGTATTTCAGCTGACTGAGAATTGGTACACTTGTGGTAAAAATGAACTTGGGAAAAGGCATCTGTTTAGATCCTCATAGCTTCGTAGAGATTCATGTTGTGACATGACAAATTGTGTAACAGGAATTTATAACATATTGTTCTCCTTCTCATGGACTGGGGAGGGTCTGGCCTGGGAAATGTGCAAATCCATGGTGAGAGGGGAGCTGGCTGAGCCTCTGTGCTGGGGAGGCTGTGCAGAGGGGTCACTGGAGTGAGCTGTGGAAGGAAGCCAAGGAAACACTGTCAGCCTTGCTGGGAGGGTTACTCAGAGTCATCCTGATCTGCATCTGAAACTGTAGATGTGGCCTGACCCTCAGCTGCCATGGAATGATTGCAAAGGTGGTGCAGGCAGTGACACAGCGGCTGCAGAATGTGGCCTCCTCTTCCAGCCACGCTGTTCTGATGAACACCTTTCCAGAACCAGAGGGTGTTCAGGGCAAGGGGGACACAACAATGCTTCATATCTTTCAAAACATGATGCTTTTCTAGAATTAAGTGAAGTATTTCAGCTGGAGTGCCTAGCCTGGAGCAGATTTGCCTGTGCCAGCAGAATCTGCGTTCTCTCTGATTTCTGCAGTGGTGCTTAAAGTGCTGTGATTAATCTATTGTTTTGGTTTGGTCCTTGGTTTGTTTGTTAACTGGCATCCAATAAATAGACAGTAAACAAAGTTTAATTTAACGTGCAGGGTTGGTAAAATTTAGTACTGAAAGGAGGAAAACTAGTTTGACAGTGACCATTACAAGATATTTTACCAACAAAGCTTACAGAAACCATAGTGAGCAAAATTTTATCAGAAAAGTGCTTAGCAAAGTTAGTTGTCTATAAATTTATTTGGTATTAAACTTCCCAAAGAACTGAAGAAAGGTAAAAATGTCATGAGCTACAACAGGAGTGTCTTTGTAACCTGAACTAGTAGACAAGTGAAAGGGGTTGTTCTCTCTGAGGTATTGCTGGTGCTGGGTAAAATTTCAGGCTTCAGAGGAACTGTATTGTTGAATGTCAAGTACTCCCAAGCAGTATGGCCCTCAAGGCTGTTTTTAAGGAGTCATGTTTTAGTCATTCTAGGATCTGCTGGAATGGATGTAAGCAATCTCTTAGAAACTCATTAATTATTGTACAGCTGAAAAGAAAAATACAAGTGTGTAATCATGCTTTGCTTTTAAAGTTATTTTTAAAATTATGTACATGCATAAAAGGGAAATAAGAGTTCTGTTGGTACTGCTCTTATCTTATTTTTTAATATCTTATTTTAGAGTTTGTCTGCCAGAAACTGGATTATTTGGGATGGGTGTGGTGTTAATTTTATGTGTCTAACTGCTTATAAATACTTTTTTTAGTGGCTAAATACTTCTAAAATTCTTCCTGTGTGAATGTGACAATGTTCCTGTCAGATATATTTGCAGTGAATGATTTTTAGGAAAATCCTTAATTTGAGCCACATTTTTATGTCTAAGCATTATGCTTGTGTGTCACTCAATTTCAATGTATTTATTTTGGAAGGTATATCCATATACTGGAGAATTCACAAAGTTCTTTTTTTTTCTGTTTCAAATCTGTTACCTGAAATGCCCATGAGATGGTGCTCATCAGTTTTGTTTCTGTTAGCAACAGAACTGTGCATAGTTCTGAATTTCCAGTAAGGATGCAGTGATTGGCATTGTTGCCTTTCTAAGAGAAAGAACAAAAAACATCTGACAATACCTTGAATTAATTGATGCAATACCCATTACTATGCTTTTTTGAAGTGTGTGTAAAACCAGTCTTGATATCTGATTCTCTTTGGACAGATGGACTTGATGCTAGTTTACACAAATTATAGGTTAGTACTTAGGGTTTTCTTAGTAAAAATATGTTTCTAAATAGCCAAAGAATGGGAAAGCATTTAGGCATCTATCCTTTTTGTGCTGATTTATTTCCTTTTTTACTTTTGTCTTTTTTTCCCTAAGATCTGTGCAAGTTTTCTTTATTATTCAGGAAATATTCTGCTGCTAATCTACGTTGGTGTGTGCTATTTTGTGATGTTAGTGTGGGAGGTTGGTTTGATTTGTTTTTTCCTTGAGTTATGCAGACAGCCTGTAACAAGCAGAGAAGAGAGAAATATTAAACTCCTGTTAACTAAGGCAGGGAGGATCATAGAATGGTTTAGGTTGGAAGGGACTTAAAAGATCTTTTAGTTCCAGGCCCCTGCCATGGCCAGGGACACTGTTCACTGGACCAGACTGCTCAAATCCTTGTCCACCCTTTCTTTGAACTGGACTGAGTGCTAGAAGCCCCAGTGCTGTTTATCTGGAAGTGTACTATGTAATTTTAGGTGCAAGATGGGGAGAAAACCGGCAAAAATAAGAGGCAGAAGTTAGGAGAGCCTTCTATTTGAAGTGAGGTTACACAAATAGTTGTGGTAGGCTGCAGCAGAGTAGAACCAAATGAGCTATTTTACATTCTGTTTCAGAATGTTTTTATTGTTATCTGGGGGGTTGTGACCTGAATGGTCTGGGGAACCTGGGAGATCTGGCAGAGGACAAATATTGATAGATGGGTGTGAGAACAAGGGTTGGTTGTAGGAGTCACCAGCACCTCTGCTGTAATTGACTAAGATGACACTCAAGGAAAGTATCTGCTAAGTATTATTAGCAGAGATTACAGGCCTCTGAAAATGAGGGCGGCTTTAAACCTGATGAGTTGATCTAAGGGAGGTATTCAAAGATTGGTTCTGTACAAAGACAATCTTTGTACAGGCTCAAATTAAATCAGACCACGAGGACATAGGAAAAAAATCTATTTCCTCTGGAAACTTCTTTTTCCTTCCAAATTCTGTGAATGTTGCTATGATCAATGTTTCTTTTGTGTTTTTTACAGGCTTTTTTTCCTGTGCTCTTTTCTTTCTTAAATCACTATCTTTGATCAAGTAAGCAACTCGAGTTATAATTGTCTGTATGTTCAGTTCTATCATGATTGCTGAAAGCAGTGTTAGGACAGCATAGAAGAGAAGATATTAAAATGCTTGAGAACATCACCTTGACAGAGAAATAGAGGTGAAACCAGAAGTAAAGCAAAGACAAGAGTAAAACCAGAGTAAGTAAAAGACAAGTATTTATTGAAAAGCAGAGTTTCTTCTAGTTTTAGGTGAAAAAAAAAGAGTAAGTTCTGTTTGAATTTCCTTTGGGAAAACGGAATTAGAAGTTTTCATTTTGGAATGTTTCATTTCACCTGGAACAGAAGTATTTACACCTTCTGGATGTGCTGAAATGAGCAGGACAAACATTTTAGAAAGAATTATCTTGGACTGTAATTTGGCATTATTGTATAGTGGCTACTGGAGGCTGAGAGAAATGAGCAAGGAGGATTTGTGAGCAAAAAGAAATGAGCAAAAAGTCTTTTGGGCTGATTTTTGAATTGATGATTGTGGTGAAAGAAGGAGCTCTGTCATGTGTGTGTTGATGCTGTTGATCTGTGTTGGGATGATTAAGGGATGGAGCACTTTGGAACTACATGATCTTAAGAATCCCTTCCAACCCAAACCATTCTGAGATTCTGTGATAATGTAAGTGGTAATTCAAGATCAGGTGAGGTTTAAGAATGAAAAGGTAAGGCTAACAACAAATAGTTTTCTAACTAGTGCACACTGTGCAAGAAAACCTGTGTAAAGGAGATTTTGGGTCTAGGAATATTTATGGAAAAGCTGAATGAAACTGGGAGAAGAAAGTAACAGTGTAAGCAGAAGAGGAAACCAGGGACAGGTATGAGCAGAATATAATTTTTGTACCTATTTCTACAATACAGGATAATATAGTACAAAACCAGTATTTGTTTTTCCTTTTCAGACTCCAATATTGCTCCCTTGAAGCTCTTTTGTGTCCTGCAACCTTTCCCTCTTTCTGAGGAATCTGGGGAATTTGCTTTAGATTGTCTTCTCACCATACTATTTCACTGAGATGATAGTCTGTAATTCTCATTTTGTTTATCATCCCTTAAAAATAATTCCTTTTTCTTTGTGCCTTCAGATCTGTTGTTTTCTCCTTCACTTTTTTCCAGGTTTTCCTGCCTTGTTTTGGAATGTTTCATTTAACAAGAAATAATGCTGCAGTGCTTCAGGGAAGTTGCTGATTATGGAAGAAGTCAAGATAGACTACTAAATAAATCCTAGAAATTGTTGTGTTGGTGTCAGAAAAAAATAGCTCAGCTGAAAGTAGGGCCAGTATAAATGAGGAGAATGTGAGCCTACAACTCATACAACGAAAATACAAATTTTGAACCTCTGACAATTCTTAAAAGCGATGTCTATAAGAATTGTTTCATTCCAAAAAGTGTTTTTATTTCATGGTGCAGAAAAACTCATTTCTTATCAGATACTGGAATTTCTCACAGTGCAAATCTCATATTGAACAATTCAAAGAGGGTACATTTTCAGAGAATTAAGTTTAAGTGCAGTTCCCCAGGAATCAGTATTTTCATTCTCATAGGAGAGTGTAAAGAGTGCTAGAGGTCTTGTAATAATAATTCTAAAAAGACAGCATTTGTGTTTCTGAGGAAATGAATGTTTTACAGCTTGGAATACCACACAGCTTAGAAACAAGATTGTTGGTATGAGCATTTTCATACAAATGGAAAAAAGAAAAATGTGAAACAAGCAAAAAACTTCTTGTATGTAATCTTGTGGCTCCATAGGCAATAAATAGATTTTCTGAATAAATACTTTTTTACTGAGATGATAGTACGTGTCTTAAATTTAAGGATGAAGCTTAAACCAGTTTTGTCAGAATCAAAACACATATTTTGCCCTTGTTTATTTTACATTAAGGAAGCTGCTGTACACTGAAGTGATTGCTGAAGCACTTGTGTGAGTTTTGCTTTGCACTAAGAACTGCTTTTTCTTCTGTGGTTCTATGATTTGAAACAAACAATGCATATATTACCTTGTATTTGAGATGAAAGTAGGTTTTGGAGTAAGCAGTTGTGAAACAGTGTTATCCCAGTTAGAACAAATTATCATTATTTTCTTAATCAATTATTTGAAATTAATTATTACCATAGTAAAATAACTACTTTTTGAAGGCAATATCCTGAAATTTAGAACTTTGTTATTCCTTGACACAGCAGCTCTCAGCTGTTCCAGGCACTGTGCCTGCTGTCAGCATTAATGGGTTCTTGTCTTAGCAAGCAGAGAAGGCATCAGGCTTGTCTTTGACTTCAAGCCTGTTTAGTTTTTGGAGGGATCAGGTTAAGCAGGTGAAGAATAAGTGATTGGGAATCTTTCACTAGCAATTAAAGAATGCTTTTCATGAATTTAAAATATAAATAGTTAAAGAAAAAATCAAATGGCAGAATGTTCTGTTTGAGATACACAGAATCATTAATGTTAGAAAAGACCCTTAAGGTCATTCAGTCCAACCATTAACCCTGCACTGCCAAGTCCACCACTAAACCATACACTCAGGTGCCACATCTGCACATCTTTTAATTAACTCCAGGGCTGGAGACTCAACCATTGCCCTGGGCAGCCTGTGCCAGTGCTTTGTGACCCTTTTTGTGAAGTAATTTTTCCTAACACCCAATATAAGCCTCCTCTGGCACAACCTGGGACCATTTGAATTTGTCCCATTGCTTGTTACTTGGGAGAAGATAACAACTCCTACCTTGCTACAGCCTCATAAGTGACTGTGGCTTCCAAAAAATGTGTGAAGTAGGAGTGAGTATTCTTTTTGTTATAGTCTAGTAGAGAATTTTTTTTAATATTAAAGTTTGAATGAGTTATTATAATGGGGAAAAGAAACATGAATATAAAGTCAGGAGTTTAATAATATACTGGTAATATCAGTTTTCATGAACTACATCCTGTTTACATCATCCATAGAAATTAAGTTGACTCTTTTTAGGAAACCTACTTAAAGACCTTGTAGTTTTGCTTACACCTCAAACCATGTGTAAGTGAGTGAGGTTCATGTTTATTTCTTTGAACTTATTTTCTGCAATCTGTACCCTTCCCTGCTAAGTACAGTACTCTTTCATCAGTATTTTAAAAAAGAAAAAAAAATCTCTTTGTGGATTTGACCACATGTGATGTACAAAGTGATTTCTTTATTGAGTTACTCTGGTTCCTGTCACATTGCAAACTAACTGCATGTGAGCTTGAGCTGTTCACTTACTTGTGTGGAAGAACCAGCATAGGCAGCAGAGCTGGGTAGGTGTACTTGAGTTTATTTTGTCTGCAGAATAGCCCAAGTTGGATGCAGGTTTGTTTGTAACCATTTTAAACCATCCCTATTTTATTCTGTTTAGAAGAGAGGTGTGACAATCTGACGTGATTACCACTGTCATCAAATATTTGTGCTTTTGTGCCAGCTCATCTGATGGGATGGATGAAGATGATGATGATGAAGGGTCCAGAGCATCTCTCTTACGAGGAGATGCTGCAGAAGCTGGGCCTGTTTAGTCTGGAGAAGCAAAGGCTGAGAGGGGAATCTCTTCAATGTGTGTAAATATCACAAAGGCAGGTGCCAAGAGGATGCTGCCAGACTCTTTTCAGTTGTGCCCAGTGACAGGATGAGGAGCAGTGGCCATAAACTCAGAAGTCCCACCTCAGCATGAGTTAAAACTTCCTTACACTGAGGGTGGCAGAGCACTGGAACAGGCTGCCCATGGAGGTTGTGGACTCTCCCTCTCTGGAGAAATTCCAAACCCCACCTGGATGTGTTCCTGTGTCACCTGCTCCAGGTGCCCCTGCCTTGGCAGGGAGTTGGGCTGGATGAGCTCCAGAGGTGCCTTCCAACCCTGACTGTTCTGGTATCCCAAGTGACTTAAAAGCCTAGGAACTGGACGCTTCAGCAAACTTCCTTTTGCATTTATTTTGGTTTTAGGAAGAGTTTTCTGAATTCCAAACAGCAACAGAAATAGTATTGAAGTGATAACTTTTTCTTTAAATATACATTTTCAGAAACAGAATGAGTGGAAAAACTACAGCTGCTGTGAGCTGCAAACATGGTTGCAAAATTAAAGGAGGATAGAGAAATATAAAATGGAAGAAAGTAAGGTGTGAGAATGTATTGTGTTTGTGTGGGTAGGTTTTGGTAGCTGTGGGAACTACAGGGGTGGAGAGGGACCCCATTCCCTATCTCACTGTGTCTCTGGGGGAAAGCAGGTAGAGCTGGGAAGGATGGAGGGAAGGTTGTTTTTAAGGTGTTATTTTACTTCTAATTATAGTACTCTGATAATGGTAGTAATAAATTCAATCAATGTCTTTAATTTGAGTCTGCTTTGCCTGTGACAGTTTGGTGAGTGATCTCCCTCTGTCCTTATCTCAACTTACAAACCCTTAGTTGTATTTTCCCTCCCCTGTCCAGCTGTGGAGGGAAGTGATGGAGGCTTTTGTGTGTGTCTGGCATCCAGCCAGGGCCAAACCACTACAGAGAGTAACTGGTGGCCTTACACAGAAATGTGCATGCTGTAAGGACACTGGAGCTTTGGAACAGAGCCATATGCCTTAATCTTTGACAAAAAAAAGGCCAGCACTAAAGCTCAGTTTATAAATAAAGTTGGTGTAACGTTAATGGTGGTTTAATCTCACCAAGCCATAGGTACCACTTTAAAGTCATGTTTCTACTCAGAAAAGTGTGGGGAGCTGCAGAGAAGAGTGTGCATGTACCCACCCACCAGTGCCACTGCTGGGGCAGGTGGCAGATAGTAATGCTCTTTGGGCTTTGTTCTCCAAGTTACACTGGAACAAAGGGTAATGTGTAGGCTGAAAGGAAAAGGAAACCCTAAGATTAAAGGCTGTTGTTGTTGTTGTTGTTAGGGTTTTTTTTTGGTTTTTTTTTTTTTTTTTTCTTTTCTTCCTCTTAAAGGCATATGTATCCATGAATTTCACAACAAACTCCCTTATCCCACTGCAAATACTAGACACTGGTGCTGGTCTTTGGCTTCACACCCTAGAGACCAGGGTTTATACTTTTGATTGGACTGTTGTCTTGAACCTTGTTTCTTGTTTTTGTGGTTTTTGTGGCAATTACTTCTGTTGTTGTATTGGGAAACGCCTTTCTTGTATAAGTAAATGTTTATGTGCATGGAAAGCTGCAGGAAATGCTGTTACTGAGAGCTTGATTTGATAAACCTTGAGGAGTGTGTCTGTGGTTCTCCATAGTGCCAGATTTGCTTGGCAAATCTTTATCGCTACGGATAACGTGCCAGTAGAAGGAAAGAGAACAAAACAGCTCCTCTGAGAGAAGCTTCACCAAATCTCCAGGTTTAAAGTTTAAATCAAAATGATTTACTTAAAGATGAAGTTATTTTTCTATTTATTTGTTTAGATGAAAAATATTGGAGTCCTCTGTGATTTCCAAAGGCTCTTTTATTTGTAAAATCTGTAGTTACTTTTGCAGCCCCAGAATCTATGACTATGATAGATGTTTTATGCTAACTTTGAAACTTGATTTAATAAATAAATACAATTCATATAGGAAAGAGATTGTAGGAAACTAGGAGGATGGTTATTTATTCTTTTATTATTGTAGAGCTGTACTACTTACAGAATTTGAGGGAAGTTATGTTTTTTGGGAACACAGTGGCTGTTAGCATTAGAGAAAAAAGGGAAAATACTTTGGATATGGAATGAGAGAGAAGATTTTTCTGAAAAGATTATACTGTTATTTGTTTTGATGGCATTAACCTCTCCTTTGATAGTGATACTTTCTTTGTGTTCAAGTTGAGTAGCTTTTCATAGTGGCAGATGTTCTTTCCTTCACCGTCTCCCTAAGGCAAGATTTATTGTTCACTTAATCACGCTTTTCACAGGGAAAAGAGTGTTCTAAGAAACAGTGTCACAAACTCATACAGTATTCAGATGTAGCCTTTTTCAGCTTATATGCTTTATCACTTGTGGATAATAATTTAGTTTTGATTCACAGTTTTTTTTTTGCGTGGGAGAGGGTTTAAGCATCCTTCTAAATTCTTGAAACCTTTCAAGTATAGTAATTCCAGAAAAAGCCTTTTTGCCTTAGAAGTGCAGACACATGTGACAGTGTTGATGAAAAAAATGGTGAGAACTCCCATTAATGCTGTGTTTTTATCAGAATTTTTAATAAATCTGTTGAATTTATTGTTTTAAAAAAATCTTTTTTTATATTAAAAACAGTGGAGGTCAAGCCTAAGCAAATGTTGGTTTTACTGGCTAAATGCTTGCTTCAAGATGTAATTCAACCCCATTTTATGTAACTTTAAGTTGTTACTTTCCTGCAGTCTGACCTGCAGCTGGTCACTGGGAATGGAAGGGTCTTGCCAGGCTTGCTGAACTGTATGTGGCAGTTGCTGTTGGTGATTTGATTGCCAAATTAAAGAAACAGAATGTAGTTTGGATTTGTATTGATTGAGGCTGCTTTTCCCTTTTTTAGGTCCAATTTTAATTGCAGCACTGGTCAACAATTAAAATTACATTGGTCACAGGACTGTAAACAGGAGAGTGTTTGTAGGTGATGGTGATAACCCGTGCAACACTTGTAGTCTTTGTCTTCCTTGTTTCTTTGTGGTTTTGTGAGGTTTTTTCTTCTCCTTTACTGTTTTGCCTGTTCCTTGGAGACAATTTGTTTCAGTCATTGCCTATGCACTGAGCAAAGGGACAAGAGGGGAAATCAAGGTGGGGTAGAGACTTAGAAACAGTAGTTTCTATATCAGGAGGAAAGAAACCCCAAACAACCAAAAAACAGTGTTGTGGCAAATCAGGGAGGAGGGAAAGCTTCAAGATGTTTTAGCAAACAGAGAAATGTAAGCCACTTTTAACAAACATTGTGTCTGAGTAGCAGTTTTGTCCTTGATTTCAGTATTGCCTTGTGGACATTGAGAGAAATAAAAGTAAAAATGGTCTGGTTGTGGAGGCTTTACTGATGTACCTGTTCTCACAAAGGCACTTTTTTTTTTTTTTCTGGTTAGTAGAAATCTTTGGTTTAGCAATATTTCCATACACTGCCTTCCAGTAATCTATTTTTTAAAACTCTAAACAAAGGAATGGCAGAATCTGAAAGAAAAAAAAAGTTATTACTTGGTAAGAATAAATAAAAGGCTGTTACTTATTGTAAGCACCCTGTAGTGTAGCCAGGGTTGTCTGCTTGGTTTTCTCATGTTGATCACAGCTACAGAAAATTTTAAAAGTGGCAAGAGGGCAAGCTGAGGTTCCATTTCCTGCAGCAGTCATTTTGTGTTCCTTAAATCCCAGCTCACTCCTGTCTCTGCTGCAGCCATGGCAGCAAACTCTGCCACTTCTGAGCAGGCAACTGTGCTGGGTGTTTTCCAGCTGTTCTGGATCGAGGCAGTGCCAGGAACGATGGAAACAGATGTGCTGGTCCTTGCTTTCTGCTGGAATTTGTAAGCTGGTGCCTTCAGTTGTGCTGCAATTCCCAGCAATTTCCCTGCTGAGCTGTGAAAGGTGAAGGCACTGGAGCAGCTGCACGGGTGGGCTTCCAGTACGAGAGGGAGTGTTTAACATTATGGGTGCTAAATCTGATAAAACCTGCCAGGGCTTTATAAGGAAATTAAGTCATCTCTTCATCTTGTATTCTTTCTAGGCTTTTTGAGCTTCAGTTTATTTGCTGTTGGTATACAATTCCATGTTTGGAGAACATCTTGTGATTCATTACTTCCTTTCGATTTCCTTTGTTTCTTTCACCTTTCTCCTCTACTTGTAGCTGTTACTCCCTAGTTTGTGCAGGCCAGCAAAACACCTTCAAACATATTTTCTAGAACTCATAAACTTGTTTTTACTTGTAGATTTCTGTTGTTACACACTTCTGAAATAATGTATTTTGTCCAAGTGGCTATCAAATTTAAGTCCAAAGTTACAAAGTTCTGTGAAGAATTGTGTGTATGGGACTTGCAGGATGCAAACTTCAGGTTCTGTAAGGACTGGTGGCTTCGTGCCCTAAACACACTATTAAATACCTGACAGGTTTTCTGATCTGGGAAAAAATATGGAGATACATTGTCTATTCTCTAATATCTAGGGAAGTGGTCTTCAAACATTTTTGGTTGCACAGACCATCAGTTAAAAAAAAAAAAAAAAAAAAAAAGTGATCAGTCACCCCAGTAGATATATACTATTATTTATAAATTATATCTGTGCTGCTATATTAGTATATCATATTATAACAAATACAAAAATAAGAATTAAAAAGGGTTAAAGAGAAAATAATAATTAAAAAAATTAGTAATGATGCAAAAACTATTTTCTTTCCATGTTCCAGAGGAATTTCTTGCTTGGGTGCTCATACCTCACTTTGGATGCACTGGGAGACTCTGAGAATCTCTTTCTAGATTTCTTAGCTTAGGAAGCTGCAATTTCCAGCAGCTGAAATATAGTGTGTTTTGTACATTATTTACTTGTTGTGGATATATATCTATATATATCTCTATATATATTTAGAAGCATTTATGCTCAGGGTAAGTGGCATACACAAGAAAAATGCTATAATTGTTTGTAATTCTTTATAATTGGAATGGGTTTACTACACTGGTGATTTCCCTTACCAAATTGTAATAAATAGAATATTTCATAAAATCATAAATAAAATAAATGTTTAAATTAAGCATCCTAAAATGTTTTCTTGTTGAAATATCGTGGCTGTCTTTGCACACCTGCTTGGTTGAAAGAGAACATATATTTGGTAATATTTGACATTTAAGTAACAAAAAAGCAGCAGAATTTCAGGTTTTTCTGGATGTTGAACACTTAGCATGCTAGGAAATGTAATTTAATTGCAAGAAAGCTTGGGCAAATTGCTTCAGGTAATTGTTTTTTGGTTTTTTTAGGTGTCTTTAAAAGTTATTAGCAGGGTTGAAGTTTTTTTCTGTCACTATCCATTGGCAGAGAAGACTTCTCTGGCAATGATAATCACTCCTCTGATCTTTTTAACCTACTTAGCTAACTTCTGTGTGGATCCTTATTTTTAAGTATGTGTAAACTGCAGCTATATTTGCTCAGGGGTGGTGTCAGTTGTGGGCAGTGTTGTGTTTTTTTTCTTTTTCTTCTTTAGCCCATAGGCAGAAAAAATTGCTTACAGCATAAATATCCTGAGGGATGTAAGTGGGTGCAAGCAGGGTATTATTCCCTGTAAAGTTGTTCTGACTGTGGGGTTTGTTCCCCACTCTGGACTTGTTGATGAATGTGGTATTAGCAATGTTATCTTTTGGGCTCCTTCCTTGAGGGGTGGGATTAAGGTAGGACATGATGAAGACATCTGCAGCTTGGTTGAAGTATGGTTGTCTCAGTGTACAGCAGATTGGGTTTGTTTGCTGATGGATGACAAAAAGGTGTCTTGCATGATGAAAATAATTTTAAAAATCTATTGTTATTTCAAGTAAAAAGATTAGATAACTTTTAGACATGTAGCTAGGGAGGGAAGTGCTGGAAAATGAAATGGGCACTTGACTTGGTACAGTGCTTTGCTATGTATGTTTCATGTATCTGAGTTTAAATTCAGAGTAATGTAACTCCAACTCCAGCAGACTTTCTACTGGGTGTCATAAAATGACAGATTTCTGATTTTTAAAATGTCAAAACCATAAATCATTAGTTTGCTAAGATTGCACTAGCAAGCTATTAAAGAACATGGCAGTATTTACTGTAGATAAATGCAAATTTAAAAGGGTTCTCTGTATCATAGTTTAAATGATTTATTTGCTTTCAATGCACATATGAATCTGATGTGATGTAAAGATTTAGGATGTTTCATTTCCTGTATGGAGCTACAAATTTGCATGTTATTAAACGATCTCTCTGAGTCGTATCTTTCTTGTGTGTCTCAAACAGGATCATAGGTTAAGGTACACTGATAAAAGTTAATTAAAACAAAAGGAGAATTTAATGCTGTTAATGCAGGTATTGGAAGGATGGGAATTTCAGCTAGATTTAGATATTTTCTATGGTAATTTCTATTGAAATACATATTACAGGTCAAACAAGGGAAACTGCTGTGTGTTGTAAATACACCTTTAGCCACTGTTTGGAGAGTATTGAAATTTAGTCTTGAAAGTGTTTGATTTGCAAAAAGTCAACTTGGTAAATCTTTGTTCCCTCAGGGATTGGAAATAAAGCTCAGTGGTGCAGCCTCCTTGGGAGCAAAGGGTCTTTATACCCAGTGTTGTGTGTTGGATAAAATCTGGTAGGGAATCATTTTTATCCCATCTCTGTTTTCCCACCTGAACTTTGGCAGCGGCTGCAGGCTGGCTGGGTGCTACCCTCTGTTTGGTCAGTGCACTGTGGGGCCCTGGGATTTGTGTTTTGTGTTCTTGGCACTCCTTTGTCTGTCACCTGTCCCTCCTCTTGATGGGACAGTAAAGATTGGGAGAAGGGAAAGCTTCCTTACATTGGGCTTGTTTATGCCTTTCCTCTTTGGGATCTGTTGGTGAATTTCTGGAAGCGAAGACAGAGGCACAGTGCATGGTGGTGTCAGACAGTCACAGAATGGCTTGGTTGGAAGAGGCCTGAAATATCATCTAGCATGGAGTGATGTGGCTGTTTTGAGTTCAAGCATGGTGTTTTTAATTTGAACTGTTTGTAGTAAGATCCCTTCATGAATGGCTACCAAACTGATTAAACAAATGTAGAATTTTTTTTTCTATTTGTTTCTGTAGCATAGAATTTAACTTTGCTAATCATTTAGCTTAAGGCTGGGATTGCTCCCTTTATAAGAGATTGATTTTTCAGTTTTTGGAATGTGCTTAGAAGATATTTAAGGCTCTTTCTAAGTAGATTAAACACAAAAGATATAAAATTGGAAATTCATAGAGCTGTTTCCCCAGCCCCCACGTTTAAAAACACTTTGTGGAGGTAATTCCTCTTTGCATAGCTCTGTTTTCACTGGGCCTTCATCTGCATGCTACAAGCTGAACTAATTGTTTTAGTGAACTAATTTGACATAAAACTGCTTGCAAGTAGAGTGAAAATATCAAAATATTAGCTAGGGTAAAAACCACTGATTCTAGCAAAATTGTATTTTTAAATTATCTCCCCCCCGCTTTTTTTTTGGGGGGGGAAGAAGAAACCCATACACCAGATACATTGTACCTACGTGGGCAAGAATTTTACCTTTTTTGCCTTTGTTATTTTTGCTGAGAGTGTAATTCTCGTGTATGCATAGCTAAGTGCCTTTTAAAATAAAAGTTTTAGTGAACTGCTTTATGTCTCAGATGAACTGGGTAGGAGATATTTGCCAGTCTCTCCTGGGTAAAATGGGTAGTTATATGCCTTCTGTAGTTAGCTTTTGCAAAGTTGACAAAACTCTGGTTTTATAGAAGCCAGTGCTTAAATATAAACTCTTCTGCTATTTGGAAGTTTCATCTTTACTTCCTTGAGATACAGCTTTTTTTCTTAATTGTGATAAAGCATGCTGATACAAGCTGCTGATAGAGGTGCGTGGAGGAGGAAGAGAATGATGCAGTGCTGAGACACTGTATGAAAAACATGTAATTCTGGGCTAATGGATTCAAATACAACATTAGGTGGCAGCAGTAGACTCTTAACACCTTGCGGGTGCCTGCTGAATTCACATTCAGGCAGTTTTCCAAACAGGAGACAGGCTTGAAGAAATTTTATTTTAATGCAATACATTCATGTTACATCCCTTTGAAGGGAAGCCATGAGAATGGTTTTTCCCTGAATGATCCAGCTTTGATCTTAGTTAATAACAGTTTAACAGAATCCCACAGAAATGTCGAGGTTTTAAAGTGGGTGCAATGATGTTGTGCAGTGCCACTTTTGATATGCCTGGTTTAAAATGGACTTCTCATTTGCCAGGTAAATGAAGTTGTGGGCTTTGTTATGAACTTGGTACTAGGAGAGAAAGCAGCTAATTAAGGAGGTGGTTTTTTTTTCCTTCCCTTCTTACCATCCTTTTTCCTTTAGAAAGCAGAGTAGATTAGTACTATTAGTATTCTTTTTTGGTGGTGTAATTGTAGGGTAGTGCTGGATGGGGGAGATTGGTGACTTCAGGCTGAGGTATTGGCAGGAAAAGTTTACGATTTTCTCCAAAAATTACCTATTTGCTCTTTGATGGTGTTGTTTTTGGTTTTTTGTTTGTTTGGTGTTTTTTTTTTTTTTTTGTCATTTCTGGTTTTGCTTGAAAATGGGAGAAACTGGTCCAAAACTGGAGTAAGATTCAAGAGGAATCTTCTGCATGTGGAAGTGATTGCAGCAGAATCTTTCCTCTGTGAAAGAGTCACTGCTCACTTGCACGTTCATGGTCTCACTTTAAACTTTGAACAAAGGTAAAAAATGACCTTAAACCATCTGTGCCCTGCTGGAAGGTGTGACCTCACTTTTCTTGAGTGAGTCTTCCCACAGTTCTTTGTGTTTCCTCTAGTTTTTCCAGTGCATTATGGTTGATACAGTAGCAATATAATGAAGAAAAAAGTTGACATCCAGGCTTTTTCTGCCCCTTTCTTGCCTTCCCTATTAACTGCTCTGGGCCTGAGCCCTGTTTCACTGACTTGACATTCATGCTAATGTCATTATTTGATGTACTTATCCAAACTATCAAAAGGCTTTCCTGACAGATCTTCTTAGGACTCTCCTCCAGGCGTTGTGTTAGTGATGGAAAAGAATGCATGGAAATTAGTATTTCTGAGTTACTAGTATTAGTATTATTAGTATTTCTGAGTTATTAGTGTTCTGAGTTACTCTCCCAATGTTTTTCCTCTTCTGTAGAAGCCTTTCTTAATCACAACCATCTTTTTGTCACATCCTGGATGTTCTGACTTTTCGTGTGCCCTTGGAATTTGACCAACTTGGAATCATCCATGATCCTATGAGACTCTTACCCTAAAGAGATTTTAATTCTTCTGCTTCCCATATCTTTGGCATTTATTTTTGATGATCAGTAAATTTCAATCAACTAAATTCAATGAGTTTCTGAATATGTGAGATAAATTTCTGAGTATGTGAAAGGGGTCAGAGTCTGGGAGGTGGTTTATTTCTTTGGTGGAAGAGAATAAATGCAGACAAGGAATATTACAAATGCCCAGATTTGCAGGTTGTTATTAAGCAGAAACTTTAAAAAAAATTCACTGAGATTGAACCAGCCTGTTTGACTGCATTTTTTTCTCTTCATTGGATAGGTGTTCATACTCCTTGTTTTGGACATACTAAATAAACAATTCTGATATTACAAAATCATCATCTTGGGGAAAAGGGAGATCACAGTTTGGTTAATTGTCCTTCATCCTGGCTTTGGGGAACAAAGCCAGTACTTAATGTGTGGTTTATCTAACAAACAGAGGGATGAGGAAACTCAAGAGAAGTGAAGATTTTTTTTGAGGTTTGAGATAAAAATGTGAAGAACCAGCTCTGTAGTTCTCCCAAGTATAGTCAATTTGGCTTTTGCAGGAGAAGTGCTGAATTTGGACTTGGTTTCTTCTTTTTTGTGTTATAGGTCACTGAAATAATTTTTCTTGGGTTGTATTGCAAGATTTCTAAACATTTTATGTCTGTTAGTGGGAGAAATAATTTAAATTAGGTTAAGAATTAGGTTAATTCTAGATCAGGAAAATGGACCTTGACTGTTTATTCTGAGCTATTTTCTGCATGCAATAGTTTGGTAGATGCTCACCCAAACAGCGAACCATTTCTTTAATATCTCACATAATTTCATTGCAAAAAAAGGTTAAGTGTGTTTAAATTGCCTTTTTGGTTTTATTTAGAAGTGTTGTAGTGCTATTTTATATAAAAATCAGTGCTGCTATGTTGACTTCTCATTAATTTAATTCTCTAAGGGGAGAAAATACACTCTCTGGATGTGCATTCAAAAATTGCTGTATTCTCTCTGTACTCAATCAGCTAAGTGTAGAACCATTTTACTGAGAAGCTTGAGCTATTGGTTTAGTTTAATATATATTTTTGAAGGTGGATATAACTGGCAAGATCCAAAATTTGTGAGGATGTATTTGAATGCTGCCCTTTAAAACCATTCCTGTAAGCTTGTACTTAATTCTACATGCTGAAGAAAGAAAACGTTATGCCACCCTGTGGGTTGCTATAAAGATTGTTTATGCAGCTCAGCATAGGACTTAAAATACGTTGAATTGGAGAATTTTGAAAAATGTACTGTGTGACACAGGAGACCAAATCATGCTAAAGTGCAAGGAAAGACTATACATCAGTTCAAAGGCTACATTATTCAAAAAAATACAACCATAAAAAAGGTAATAAGATTACATTCTCACACTTCATGGCTAGTAAGGTGCATTAAGCTGCTCAGATATTCATAACTTACTGTGACATTTGGGAAGATTACATTTTGCTGTGCACAGCCATTACTGCAGCTCAGATAATAACTAGCCAATGCATGGACCTGGATTATGATCCCTGTCATTGGAAACAAATTTGTGTTTTGAAGGTTGATCAGTTTCAAATCACCATTATAAAGGGTTAATACGACTTAGTGTGGGGGGTGTGTGTGCCTGTGTGTATCTGATGGGTGTGCATACATATTGTACATCAGCTGCACCCTGCCTTGGGTATTCTGCTTTTCCTGGCAGGTTTTTTGTCCTCACTTCCCTCACAGGAAGTGTTAAAATGGTAATTATTTTTTTTTTTCTTTCACCATAGCATATCATTCCTAGAATGTGCTTGCTGAAGTGCTTATGTTTGCAGATGAGATTGGAAACCTAATTTGACAGCTTCCTGGATGGGTGGGTTCTGATAATAGTGTATGTAGCCAAAAATGAAAGATTGGTGGTGTAGACTATAGGGTGAAGGTAAGGTCACCTCCAGTAGCTGGATATGGTTTTGGTGTGATAATTGATGGTTGGCTGGTAGTTAAAACCAAATGCATAAAGAGTTGAATTTCTTGTTAAGAATTAGCAGGTGGTTTGTGGCCAGAATTTAACATTCAGCTGTTCTTTCTCTACACAGAATACAGTCTTCTTTTGTTTCTTACCTTGATTTTAAGAAGAGCAGCTTCTTAATCCTTCAGTTTTGTAGAGGATAAATTCAGTGTCAAAGCAGGTCTAACACTGATTATGTATTTTACATTTTCAAATGCTCTGTTGAGATTTTTTTTTAAGGGGGGGGTGTACATTTTTCTTTGCATTTGTTTTGAGATAATTCTGTGTTAATTTGTTCTGTCTAGCATACCCTACAGAGCTTTCTTGAGTTAGGCCTCTGCTCCATCTTTTGGAAGGGGAAAACTAAGGCTTGGAGGGTGGTAATGATTTGATAGATTTGTTTGAGTTGACAGCATGAGTTGATATAGAGAAGCTGGGAATATAACTCAAGTCACCCCATTCAGTTCTTGCTGTTTTCCAAGATATTATGGAAGCATCTGATAGTAAATTGCATAATTATTTTTCATGACCCAGAGGGGAGAAAATGGAAAAGTGTAAATTACTGTTTAGAAATCGTTGCCATGAGACATTGTCTATTCTGTCATAAAAGCAGTAACTTTCTCTGCTTCCTGTGGTGTTTGGCATTACTGATTTATGCCCAGAAGTCCAAAGATTGCTTCTTCAAAGTGACAAGGCTTAGACACTTGAGGAAAATGTATGGTAATTTCAGTGGTTAATGAAGAGTGTATATTCTGTTCCATGGGTAAGTTGATATTTGGATCCTGACTAGCTGAGAGAAGCTGTTGGAGCTAATGTGGAAGCAAGTTAGTGTATGGATTTTGGGGCAGTTTCGACATGGTGTGACTTCAGCAGGTGACAGTACTGAAGCTCTTAATGGTCCAAGCCTGTGAAAGGAACACCATGTAGGACAGAAATAATAACACAAACTTGCAGAAGTCAGAACAAGCTGAGATATTTCTGGTCGAGTCCATTTTGGTAATTTGAATCATTGCTGTCTGAGTTCCTGCTTGTATGCTGGCATATAATGGGTATTTTGGTAATCATGGCACATTTTTAAGGTTAATACAGCTCTAAAGACCAAGAGAACTTTTAAGAGTGGATGGAGGGAGTTGGTATAAAAAAGTTAACTTGGTATAATGCATTTTGCCTTCAGCTGGGATTTTTGTTTTACTAACTGCACAAGTAAGAGTGGAGCAGGTTATTTCCTTCCCCCCTCCACCTCCTCTGCACTGGCATATGTGGCTGGTTACTCAGTATATGTTCAAACAAAAGTTGCCTCTAGGAGACCTGAAATATTACTAGATTTAAGTGTTATAGCCAAAGGCTTGGAACAGTGCTGCTGTTCCACATTCCTGCAGATGCATCAAGCTTGTGCTTACTTGGGGTACCTGGGACTGCTAATGAACCTAGCAATTAATTCTTAACCAGCTTTAGTCACTGTCTTGGGAATGCCTCATAAGTGTTCATAAGTGGCAATATTTCTGATGTGTATCAGCTCCTTTTGGCTGCAATTGCACTCTCAGTGGGGATTTGTTAAGCAAATGTGAAGGAGAGCTTTTAGATTCACTGCAGGTCATTTAAGATATCTTGACTGCTTTGTTGGGCTCACCTGTTTTAGAACACTCACTTGGTGTTCTCACTTTTCAGCTCAACTTGGGACATCTCTCTCCTAAACTACCCAAGTGTTTTTCTGCAGCAATTGTCTGATAGTAGGTGACACCTTAAGAGCACCTTTGTTACTCAACAGAACTTGAAACAGAAGAAAAATAAGATGGTACATTGATATTGACCTCATCATTATGGTTTTTTTCCCTTTCTTCTTGGATAGTTTTCTTCTCACAGAATGAATAACTTTAAGCATGGAGTAATACTTTGATACAGTTGTCTTAAGCTTTTTTTTTTTTTTTTTAAATATTTTTCTCTGATAGCTGGTTGGGGGCCAGTTTGACTTGGAAATGAACTTTATCATCCAAGAAGGAGAGGGCATCACCTGCATGGTGGACTTACTGGACAAGTGTGACATCACCTGCCAGGCTGAGGTTTGGAGCATGTTCACAGCAATCCTGAAGAAGAGCATCCGGAACCTGCAGGCCTGCACGGAGGTGGGGCTGGTGGAACAAGTGCTCAGGAGGATTGACAGAGCTGACAACATGATTGCAGGTACAGCCTCCCCCAGTGTGCCACTCCAGCTGGGCTGCTGCTGCTGGGAAAAATCTCATGGACACAGTTGTTAATTAGAGGATGAAAATTTGACAGTGCATTGTATTAAACACTTCCATCGCTGTTGTTTTTGCTTTTCAGATCTCTTGGTGGACATGCTGGGTGTGTTGGCTAGCTACAACCTGACAGTTCGAGAGCTGAAGTTATTCTTCAGCAAACTGCAAGGAGAAAAAGGGAGATGGGTAAAACAAAACAAAAAAATGGAAAATTTTTATCATGTTGGTTTTATTTTTCTTAGTTTTCACAGGTTAAGACTGTTCCATAAACTTCACGCTAAACAAATTTTGAATGTAACAAAAAATATAGGAAGCTTTCTTATATTATATAAAGAATCTTTTTACCTGAAAGCTATTAAAATGCAGGGAGTAAAATAGTGACAAAACTAAATTTCTTCCTGAACCTGTAGACGATATTGGTCTCTTTGAACACTTGGGAATAATAAGGTGATTCTTAAGTGATTTTATGCATGTGATTTTATTTTTTTGATTCCAGCTATATGAAATTGAAGGTTGTTTTTTAAATCACAAGAGAGCGATAAATTAAAAAAAGCCTGTGTGGGTAATTCTGTTTGCTCCCATTTTCACATTGCTGTATTTTACCTGAAGATTAAAAAAAATCATCCAGTTATGGAAGTGAGAATTTTGGCAGAAATTGAACTAAAGGAAATAAGTCCCAATGAAAAATTGTATCATTTTTCTCTTGTTCCTGTGTGGAATAGAAAGGGACCCTTTTCCAGCTGAGAAACCACCTTCCCTAAAGTAAAAATGTATATGTTGTAGAGGTCACCTGATAAAGTTTTCTTCAACACACAGTTGTTGTTTCCCTGGACTTGGGAATTATTTTAACAATCATTTTACCTGCTTTGAATGTTAATTCAGCTCCTGTTACTTCTAGATACTCTGGCCAGTGTAGGGAAAAGGTAGCAGTGTCTCTATTGACTTCAAATAATTTTAGAAAAGAGTATACCATATAATAGCAAGTATGCAGACATAATGCTGCAGATTTTAAAAGGCCTTATGAAATAAATAACTTTGGAGATCTTAACCTGCTTAATAAAAATACTCTAAACTTCATAGATGGCTTAAACTTAATAATTGAACATAGAGTATATTTAACTGTAAGTGAATTAAAGTTGTCTCTGTAATGTTAACTTTTTCATTTCCTGTCTCCCTGCTATTTGCATTTAATTTCCTTTCCTTATTAAAGACCAAATACAGGGGAAAGCAAGAGAAAAAATGCCACAGTTGGATTGCCAAGGAGTTGTACAACTCCATAAATCTTAAAATCAGCAGAACTGTAAAGAGACCGATATTTTGCTGCAACGCAATTTACCTGGTCAAATTCTATAGCACTGCAGACATCTAAGCAGCTCTCAGCATTTCCTCCTCAGATTCTTGAAGCAGTGCTTAGCTGACTGCACCTTTGGTACATTTGAAATACTTGTAATGCATCATGCAATGCATAGTTTTCAGAGGGTAGCTGTTAACTACAGGGTGAAAGAGGGCACTTTCAGGAAAATATCAGGATGATAAAATCGTAGTTTAAAAATAGATCTTCTAGAAAGATACAGTGTGGTGAAAGACAACACACAGAATTGTCCTGTCTCTATGATCAGTATTTGCTGTGCTTCTGTTGTGAGCTCATGCACTTGATTTGGAGTTTATAGTTGCAGACTATTGCAATAAAGCCAGCAGGATGGGGTGGTGGAGAAGTGTTAAGTATTCACACTGAGCACTCAGTTTTGGGTGCTCCAAACTGCCCTTGGGACTTGAATCTTTCTCCCTGGACTTATGTGAAAGTATAAACCAAATCAGTTTAATCTAATATATGACTGATGAAAACAATCTAATATACTTCCTGATGAAAATAATCCTTCTGCTGATCTTCCCTCTCCCTTTGGTTAGGTATTGCCCATCTCCCATGTGCTGGCACAGGTTTCACTCAGCCATGGCCCAGAGCAGCTGTAATTAAAAATTGGTTTGCATTTGTTTTCCCTCAGTTAGATTTCACCTGGACCAGTTAATTTTCTTCAGCTAATTGCAAAATCATACAGAGAGCTGATGGAAATGAACAGACAGAGGCAGGAATCAACATTCAGGGTCAGTTTGGTTTATGCTGGGTGAAAGTGGCTCTGGCCTGCAAGCCCTTAGTGAAGTTACTTTATTAACTGCAGTTCAGTGCACCTACTCCAGACTGTGTGAAGATATTCATGACTGTTAATGTTGTTTTATTGAAAGTGCTGAGTGTCTTAGCAGGGTGTTATTCAACCATGTGCAAAGCTTAAAAACGTGTTGGAATTTGCTTTTTGTGTGTATAGTCTTTTCTTTCTTAGAGGTTTGTTTTATTTATTTACCAATGTAGTAATTCTCTTTGTCAGCCACCACATGCTGGGAAGTTACTGTCTGTGTTAAAACACATGCCTCAGAAGTATGGACCTGATGCCTTCTTCAACTTTCCAGGAAAAAGTGCTGCAGTATGTAGATATTTTACATTTTTTGTTTGTTTGTTCATTGTTCTATTAAGGCCCTTGCTTATTTTTGTTCATGGTGTTCTTTGTTCTTTCATTGTCAGAGTTTTAACCAAATTTTTTTTCTCTGCCTGTCACCCTGTCACCTACACTAGTGCCTAAATGAATTGTGTTTATAATGGCTATGCAATATCACTGCAGAAGGATAAATACTATTACATAAACAATGGATACAAATGAGGCTGCTTTTTTTCTATTTTGCTGTTTTTTTCCAGACTGGTTCAGTTAAATCTTGTTGCAAGGAGAATATATCTGCTACTCACTCTAGATGCTTGTGAGAAATCTGAGAAAGCATTGATTCTAGACATTTACAGGCTGAATAATACTGAAAAGAAATAAATTTAGCAGTGATTAGTCTTTTTGTAATGGTTCCTGTGACTCATTTCTAAGTTTTGTGGTGTTCACTTGAAAAAGAATTTGAAACTAAATATGCAATTGGGAAACCCTGTGCACAATCTTCTGATGGAATTCAAGTATGTCAACACTTCTGCTTCTACAATTGTAGAATGAAAAATTATGTTCAGAATTTCATGCTTAATTCAGAATAGGATTTGAATAAGATTTATCAGATGACTCTTTCCAGTTTTCTTCACATAAACCCATTAGCTTTCTGCCTTGGTGGCTTGAGATTAAATTTCACCAACTTGATGACATAATGAGTTATTTTTTTGAATGAAAACTTTGGAGACTGCAAAATGCAGACTACTAGAAAAGTGCTCCTGTAGTTTTATCACATGCAACAGAACTTGGCAAGAGACAGACATATTAGTGTTCATTTTGGTTATTCGTGGTTTTCTGTTTAACTTCTGGTTTGTATTTAACTTCTGTTAATTATGTTGAATGCTTGAACCATATTTTAGGAGATAGGAGTGCCTCAGTAATGTTTATGTAGGTATTTTTATATATATTTAAATTAAGAAGTTTAAGAAATTAAGTGTTTGCTATAGATACTCTGTGATCCATTGTTAAGTCAAGTGATATAATGCTACCAATTCCCAAGAGTTGGGTGCAAAGACATGGAGAATGGTTAGTTAGCTGGCATACAGAGGGATTTTGTAGCATTTTGTGTGATCAGGAGTAGCTGAATGGAGCATGAGAACATAATAACAAGTCTAGAGACACTTGAGTTCTCTGATTTTTTTTTTTAATTCATTGGTATTGATCGTCTGGGCAGCATCTTTGATCAGAGGTTATGGCAATCTTAATTGAAGTGTGTATTGTGAATCTGGGCTGCACACCAGCAGAAAGTTAATAGTAATGTTAAAAAAAAAAACACATAAAAACCCAAAGCCAACTGAAAAGCTCCAAAAAATAAACCCCAGCTGTTTGAAACAAAGGGTTCTGCCACACGGTTTGTCACTTGAGGGCTTTGCACTAAAAACACAATGTTTGATATGAAGATTTTGCCTGGTGGAGATAGTATTGTGTTTATTTTGAGGGAGTTTGTAATTCTTTATTATTCTCACTGGAAGCCTACGTAGATATGAATTTCAGGAGAGAAAATAATTTATTAAGTGAAATGTGCCCAGCTTTCCCTTCATGATCAGCTATTTTCCTGAATACCAACAGTGTGCGAAAATGGAACTGATTATTCTGTCAGGTTACCATAAAACCAAACCAATCTGAATTTGCATTTTGAGAAGTTGTTATTCCATAAGGCTTTCACTAAAGCATTTAAAAATTGAAGTATAGGTTACTATTAATACTCTTCTTTGAGGTATAAAGCTCAGTTATTAAATACTTAGGTTAATTAAATATTGTAACAATCAAGTACAAAGAGAACAGATGCTAGGCCAGTTTTTCTTTTTTTTTAGTATAGAGGAACTGTGTACATTTGCAGTGTGTCTCCGTTTGTCAGCTTATATTTGTAGAGTGTATCTTAAGCTGTACACTTTGACTTTTGTGTTGATCTTTCTACATGAGTAACTTCTTGCTTTCTTCAGGCTATTGCCTTACCTCCTATAGCCAAGTGGCCATACCAGAATGGATTTACTTTCCACACTTGGCTAAGAATGGATCCTGTAAATAATATTAATGTGGATAAGGATAAGCCTTATTTATATTGGTGAGTATTATGTAAAGCTGATACTGCTGATGTTCAGTTTCTATTAATTGTTCAATGATTTCTGCATCCATCTGTGTACATGCTGATTTTGTTCTGATTTATCAGTTTTCGAACAAACAAAGGACTTGGTTATTCTGCTCACTTTGTTGGAGGCTGCTTGATTGTCACGTCCATAAAATCAAAGGGAAAAGGTTTCCAGCACTGTGTAAAATTTGATTTCAAGCCACAAAAGGTGAGTAAAAATAATAAAATCTTTCAAACATGTTTCATGAATCTAAAATTGTAGCCTGGGAGTCTGTGTTGTAGCTGTTGAATAATCTCATCTTTCTGTAGAAAAACAGTTACACTGGAATGAGCAAAACAAATTTGTGTTCTGAATTCTTATTTCTTTTTAATTTTACAGCTAAAATGTGAGTGGATTTTATTACTGGTGTTCAAGGCTGACTTGCCTATTAGGTAGTGTTATGTGATGTTGAATGTTCCTTTTTTCACTTAGATATGCTGCTAATGTTTCTGGAACAACCGGTGTAAACATCTTGTGGGAGAACAGGCCTCCTCAGGAATTCCTTATCAGTAATCCCTTGCTGTAAATATGGATTCTGTTTGTGATATTTGACATGCACAGCCTTTGAGAGGCTTTAGTCTGGAGCCATCCTTGCTCTTTGGAATGGCATTTGTAGTAGTCCATCATGCTAAGAGTAACCCAGTTGAGAACTTATTTACAGATTAGTTTCAGTGTAAATTTGGTTCAGCATTGTCATAAAGATTTTTGGAGTTACATGCCATAAATACCTTTTAAGCTCCTGTGTGGAAAAAATGGCCTATTATCCCTTGACACAGCAACACAAGAAAACTCACCAGTGACTTATTAATCTTTTCTACTTAAAATACATCTTTCACTCTTAATTTAATTCATATAAAGAGTTGAATTTGTTCTTCTGAGCCCCACTTGAATGCTCAAGCTGCTCCCAGGTGTTTATAGAGTGATACCAATTGTTGTTTTCTCTTGCTTAGTGGTACATGGTGACTATAGTGCACATCTACAACCGCTGGAAGAACAGCGAGCTCCGCTGTTACGTGAACGGGGAGCTGGCGTCCTACGGGGAGATAACGTGGTTTGTCAACACCAGTGATGTGAGTCCTCCCTGCACACTCATGCCTACTGCTGCTCATCCTCATGCATTTGCCATTCCATGGATAAACTTCCCCCATTTTATGTAATAAAAAAAAAAATTGAAATAAAAATGGTAGCTTTTTGATATTTGAATAAATTGTGGTTTTATGCATCTCAGAACTTAACACTTGTTTCTGCTGAGGCCCTCAAGTACTTGTTTACATAAAAATATTCCCTGATGAAATGCATATTTTTTGAATGACTTGTTTGTGTAGCATGGATTAAACCCTGTTACTGGGTTCTGTTTTCTGTTTTCAGACATTTGACAAATGTTTCCTGGGTTCTTCAGAAACAGCAGATGCCAATAGAGTGTTTTGTGGGCAGATGACATCTGTTTACCTTTTTAGTGAGGCTCTCAATGCTGCTCAGATCTTTGCCATTTATCAGCTTGGCCTGGGATATAAGGTACTGTAGAATCGACTTTGCTCAGTTTAATTCTGCCAAGGCTCTTTATGGTGGGTGTTAAGAATGTTGTGGCACCCCTTTGTCTTAAAAAATGATCTTACAGTGTAATATTTTTATGAAACTCTTCCATGTAAGCCTAGGCATGGCCTTACAAATAAGCATCAGTTCAGTTTCTTGATTTCTTGTAAAGCAAAAAAGTATGGTGCTCCTGTTTACTTCTCAAAATTTTCTTGTTGGTGGTTGGGAGAGGGAGAACACAACTATTTTCTCTGACTGGGTTCACTTATTCATTGAAGCTGAAAACTTTATGTGTTATGATGTATTTGTTTTAGAAATGTGGCTTCATATTTGCTTGTGCTAGTGGGGTTTTTTTAATGTGTGAAGTCAGTGCTGAGGATTAGTTTTGTTGCAGTGATTTATTGTTTGTTTTGTTGTAGCCTGAGGGGCACTAATTGAAGGCTGTTATTCCCCAGCAGCTGTACAAACATAAGCTAAAAAAGATGGTTCCTTTTCTATCTGCTCCTCAATTATTAGTTCCTTCTGAGTGAACATTGCTGACAGTCCTGCTGTTTCCAGGCTGATGTGGTTCTTTTACATTCCCCACCATCCTGGCAATGACACTCTTCAAGAGCCAAAAAAATTTCTCTCATTTTAATGCTGTAAAATTGACTTTGAGTCTTATGAATCTTTAGTTCTTATGAGAACCTTTCTTTATGAAATACTGCTCGATTAAAGAAGTAATATTATAATAATTTTTTTTGCAGTAGTTGTTCTGATCTGTGTCTTCAATGTGCTTAATCTAATTTTTTTTTCTCCTTTCCTTCGTCACCCCTGCTTCCCAATCCAGGGAACGTTCAAGTTCAAGGCAGAAAGTGATCTCTTCCTTGATGAACATCACAAATTGTTGCTATATGATGGCAAACTCTCCAGTGCTATTGCTTTTATGTACAATCCAAGGGCTACAGATGCACAGCTGTGTCTAGAGTCATCCCCTAAGGATAACCCTTCTATTTTTGTTCATTCACCACATGCCCTCATGCTGCAGGTAAATCAGTATTTTTCTTAGATTTGGAGGGTACAAATGATTTGTTTGAAAAACTAAAATCCAGTTTTATAGGGATTGTGATATGGAATTGCATATAGGTTGGGATTTTTTAGGTTGGCCCTGCCCCTGTTTCTTGAACTAAAGAGAATGCAAAAGCACCCTAAAATATATATATATTATTCTATGAATAAATACAAAGGCTGTGTTAGCTTTGAAAAAAAAAATAATTCTTCCTCACTTCTAACATATTCACTCCACTGCAGATGTTCCCTATCTCCCATCCTTTGCCTTGTTGATATGAAATCCTTTTATTCCCTGTGCTTTGAATGCTGCCTCCTGTAGATTCACCTGAGGATCTACACTGTAGGTCTGTATCTAAAAGTATCTAAAGCACTAGGGCAGGCATACTGGGCATTTAGTGTGACTGTGGCAGCCAGTTTGTTCTTCTTGATATATTCTTTTTATTTGGTAATAAAACAGTTTTTCCCATTGAAGAAATTAAAAGCTATTTTAACAAGCTTTTTATCAGTTGCTGAAGGAGGTTTCAATATTTCTTGTTTCTTCTTTGTCAGGATGTGAAAGCAGTCTTGACGCACTCCATCCAAAGTGCCCTGCACTCCATTGGAGGAGTGCAGGTGCTTTTCCCTCTCTTTGCACAGTTGGACTATAGGCAATATTCCTCAGACCACATTGACACAACTGTTTGGTGAGTGCATGTACCTGCAGTGTCCTGGGCTTTGTTCCTTTGAACAAATTTTCTTTATCAAGTGGCAGAGTTGTTTGCATTTTCTTGTGCAGCAATGAATTACATCTAACAGCAAAAAGGTTACAGGCAGGACCTCAAAGTGAGGTGCTGGTTTGTACCAAGTGTTCTGTGAAAGCTCACAGAGAATCAAAATGTACACATATTTTATACTTGACATATATACTTACACTTTTTTGTGTAGCAGAGTTATGGATAATTCTCTTGAGCTTATTCCTGTCATGGAAAGAATTCACTGGGGAAGGCTTCAAGAGAAGCTCTGGGAAGAGTGAATTTTTCAACTACACAAACTCATTCCGTGGAACTTTTCTTTAGTTTTTTTTTTTTAACCTTCAGATTTTTGGAAGATACTGTTACTTAGTTTTGCTGCTAGTCTTTTCCTCTGGTTTGAGCTCTGTTTCAACTCCATCCAACTTCTAAACACCAAGACACAGAAGCTGGTGGAGCTCCAGAGCTGCTAACTTGAAGAGCAGCAGTAAAAGCAAAGGGATTGCTTTTTAGAATTCTGGTGTTATTTGCTCTGATTCATTGCATTTGTAGTTACATGACTGTTTAAAGATGATCTCTATTCATATTGTTGTTTAGAAGGGATGGTCACAATATTCCTGCAGCCATCTCTTTGTGTCTGGGTGTCTCCTGAGCTGGCTCAGATTTGGGCATCTATGTGATAAGTCAGGGATTTGATGCAGTTGCAAAGTGGCCCAGCAAGTCAGGGATTTTCAACTGGTTAGTCTTGATCCACAGGCACTAGTGCCTTGACACAGGAATATTCCCTCTGGCAGCAGTACAACAGCAAAGCTGTGTCTAGAAAATATCTGCTCATCTGATAGCTTAAGAAGTAGAATGACAATTGTAGTAACTGATCTTGCAGAAGTTCGTAATTGAAACATGAAGCAGAGAGAAGTACAAACTTTACTGTTGCCTTTTTGTAAGAATTCAGAGGGATTTTGCTTTTGTATGGTTATCTCAAAATCCAGAATTTTGAGTTAGGAAACAGAATCATGAAGTTTTTTGAAGCAAGCTTTAAAAATTTTAGTTTCGCTTTTTGTTTAAGAAGTTCAAGTGAATTGAACATTTATGTAACATGTATCTCTGGGTTGTGTGGTGGGAGTGTTAATTTGGAAATACTTTGTCTTGTTGTAACCCTTTAATGTGGTTTTGTTTGCTAAATGATGTTTTCTAGTTCTACTTTACTGGCATTCATCATGGAGTTGCTGAAGAACTCTATTGCTATGCAAGAACAGATGCTTTCCTGTAAAGGCTTCCTTGTGATAGGATACAGCCTGGAAAAGGTAAAGTGAATCTTCCTTGATGTCTTACATTAATGTTGAAATTTTTTTTGAGTGAAGTAGTTTTCCTGGAATGTTCCAGGGCCCTCCTTAAGCAGATCTTCTTTTGCAGTCTTCCAAAGCCCACGTTACCAGAGCTGTGCTGGAACTTTGCCTTGCCTTCTCGAAATACCTGAGCAATTTACAAAATGGGGTGCCCCTGCTGAAGCAGCTGTGTGATCATGTTCTCCTGAATCCTGCAATATGGATTCATATCCCAGCACAGGTAAAATTGTTTATTTTACAATAAGCAATTATTATTTTACTACAGAAATCACATGGGAATTGTCTTCAGGCTCTGCTTTGCTGCATATAGTTGTCAAGTTTTGCAGAATCCCAGGGTTTTCTGGGAGTTTGGGAAATGTGCAGTGTTCTGCAGAACAGAGTTGTGACTTTTGACCCGGACTGGGAAGGAAGTTTGGATGTGTTAGTTGGGAAAAACTCAGCAATTCTTGAAGAGGAAATTATCTTGGTTGTCAGATTTTAAGTCTTGATATAAATTAAAAGTGAGTATTTTTGTTCTGGTGAATCTCTGTTCTCTGACAGTGAACAACTTTAATCACAGCTTGCCAGCTGAAACCTTCTTACCAGCACTGTACAATTTCAGAAATATAAAGAAATTTTCATCAGTTTGCAGAGGTTTTAAGACTAAGCAATGCAGAGAAAATGATTTCTTTAAGACATTTTGGTAGATGAAACGTAAGAATTCACTTTTCTGCCGTGCTGCCATTGAGGTGTGATGATTTTTGTTTTCCTGGCTGGTGGTGTAGGCTCAGCTGACCCTGTACACTTACCTGTCCACCGAGTTCATTGCCACTGTTAACATTTATGGAGCAATCCGGCGCGTTGGGACAGTTCTGTTGGTCATGCACACCCTCAAGTATTACTACTGGGTGGTGAACCCTCAGGATCGCAGTGGGATAACTCCCAAGGGTGTTGGTAGGTACCTATAAATATTGATTTTTTTTTTCCTCACAATCTGATGTTTGTTTTAAGAAAGTTTTGTGTACAGTGTTTAGAATGGAACCATCAGTTCTTCAGAAATTATTGCCTTTCAGTGTGAGCAGTGTGCTTTTGTCCTTGAAAGGGTTTTTTTTTTCACAGACTACAGGAAACTTTCTTTAGAAGTTGTATCATCTGCCCTCAGACACCTCTGTGAACTGTAGAGCTGTGCCTGGGAATATAGTCTTTCCCTGCAATTTTTGGCATTTCAGAGAGAGAAGCAGGTGATGGGAGAGAGCTAGGTGTACTAGGAGTGAGTGCTCACTAGATGTGTCTGACTTCCTGCCACCAGCTTCTCAAAATGACCAGCCCTTCCTGTTAGAGGGCTGTAAGGATTTGTTTTGTAGTGTTTTTCATCCTTTAAGAAGCAAAGCATGCATATTTTCCCTTTTCTTTTTAGTCTCTCATGGACTTAGTTTTGTAAGTCATTTATTGAGCTTGAGGCAAGGGGATGAGTAGGATAGTCTGACTAATGCAGTTAAATGGCTTATTTTGACTAGGCTGGTTTACACTGAAAGTAGCTGTTCTTAAAAATATGCCTGTGGACCTGTACTTTATAAAACCAGACTCATATGATCACTTTCATTCTCTAGATGGTTTGCTTTTCTGTGATGATTAAGATCATGAGAACTGTGACCCTACAGGCAGATGTAAAAACTATCCCCCAAAATGTGTTTGCAACAGTTCATTTGCTTTCTGTACCAAAGCTTTTACTTGACTTTGACACTTGGTTGCACCTATTTTTTTAACCTTGCCTCTCCTGGGAACTACTGAGTGTTGGACTATTTAAAATGTTTCTTTCCAAGTCTGCTTTATACAGAGATGGCAGAAGCCAGTCCTTTTTGACTTTAACAAATTAAGTCATGTCTTTCAAGATACTCTTCATACATAGGATTGTAAGAATTGATTTTTATGTATTTAGCCAGTGTATAATAATGGCATGTAGCTCTTCCTTTGAGCTATGGCAGAGCTTTTAAAAAGTTCCTTGTAAACTGCAAAATTTGAAATCTGGAAATTCTGACATAAAGTTCCCATATCAGTCTTATTCCTTGCATGAAGTTGGTTCATAGCACTACAGGAAATGTTATGATCAGAATTTAGATGAAGCCTTAGTGGAACCTCACTAATCAGACATTTTTCTAATAAAAAGTAATAAAACACAGTACTTATTTGTGGTCTGAAATAGAGGGTGGGAAGACTCAGAATTGTGCCTTCTTCACCCAGAAAATGTCTTCTATTTTTCTTTTTGTGAAAATGCAGTCGATGCTAAAAACAGCTCTTAATTTGTATTTTATATATCTACTTTTCTTTTGTAGATGGTCCACGGCCTACTCAGAAGGAGATTTTATCTTTGAGAGCATTTTTGTTGATGTTCATTAAGCAGCTAGTGATGAAGGTAGGGTAGCTTTAAATTATGGTAGGATATTTAAGTTTCCTTTCATAAAGAAATGCCTAACATGCTTTAAACATACTGAATTTTGTGATAGTAAATAAACAGAAAAGCCATGTAAGGTGCTGCTTTTTGTTGGGGCTCTTGCCACGGAAAGCAGTGCTAAAGATGCATTTTTCCTCCTTTTAAGCTGTTTTTATGAGAAATGGAGCTGTTTACCTTTGGGAAAATAAGTATTTTATTTCTTGCTTTGATTTTTTTTTTTAATATGAACAGTATCAGCTATGTCATAAGTGCCTAAAGACTAAAGAGAAACATTTGATACTGTATGCTGTGGCTCAGTGGGACAGAGGAGGATAAGAAAGCCTCTATCAATGAGTTTCACAACTGTTTCTGGGACATTAGAGGAATATTGGAATTCAGCAGCGATCCTCTCCTATCATAAATTTTGGTCTCCTTTCTCCCTGATGTGGACTGACATTCCTTGTCTTTGAATCTACCTCCCTTTTCCACTCTTCCCCTGTGTTGCTAATGGACCAGTGAGTTCTGCATGAGGCAGTAACTACCAGAAAAGCTCTGTCCTTGACTCTTTAATTCTTTCTTTAAATTGGATATGCTGCAAATGAAATATTAGGGACATTTTAACTATTAAACTCTAAAAGACTGTCATTAAGTTTTAGATTAATTCTTACCTTTTTTTTTTTTTTTCCAAATTTCTGTCAGAGATTTATAACTTGGACAATTTTGGGTAGATTTTTAGCAGGTTTGTCATGGTTTAACCTCAGCTGGGAACCAAGTACCACACAGCTGCTTGTTCCCCAGCAGTGGGATGAGGGAGAGAGTCAGGAGAGCAAAAGCTTGTTGTGAGTTGAGATAAAGGCAGTTTAACATGGAAAACAAAAGCCAGGAAAGCAAAACAAGGAATTGATTCTCTGCCTTCCATGGGCAGGTAGCTGTTCAGCCATCTCCAGGAGAGCAGGGCCCCATCATGGATAACAGTGCTCCGGGGAGACAAACACCATCACTCCAAACATCCTCCCTTCCTCCTCCTTCCCCTCACTTTATATCCTGAGCATGATGTCACATGGTCTGGAAGATCCCTTTGGTCATTTTGGGTCACCTGTCCCAGCTGGGTCTCCTCCCACCATCCCAGGCACCCCCACATTCCTTGCAGTGTGGAAAGCAGAAAAGGCTCTGGCTCTGTGAGAGCCCTTCTCAGCAATAAAAAAAATCCCTGTGTTATCAACACTGTTTCCATCACAAATCCAAACTATAGCTGTGTGCTGGCTCCTGTAAATAAATTCTACTCCAGCCAAAAGCAGCACAACAATAAATAGAACATCTGTTGAAAAAAGTTGAGGTGGATCCTTTGGCACGTTTTTCTATTTGTACGTAGTGGTGCAGAATCTTTTTGGGAAATGTAAGACTTGCTTTAAAAAATAAAAGCCCTGGAAGTGGAGAAGTCTGCTTTTGCCTACCCTCATCCTGTTCTTAGAAACTGTTGTTTTTTATTTTATTTTCACAAAAAATACCTCAAGGCATATTGCTGGCATTGGTGCCATAAATGACAGACTTCTTCAAAGTTGATAGCAGCTGAAGATGGGCTTCTCTAGTGGAAAATAGGAAGCAAACACATAGATATGAGGATAGCTAAGAGGCTTCTAATTTAACTTCCATATCTGCTTTTGAGTCCTTTATGCTACCTCAATGTAATTCTTCTATGAACAGGAAGCTCTCAGTTCAAATTGACTGTATCAATTAACATTTATTACTCTACCAATTTAATTTACTATATTGTTATTTATCTTGTTTTTATGCCTGTGTTGAAATTGCCTTAAACCACTTTTATGGCATTCAGTGTGCGCTTTTGGGGGCAGGGAAGGAGCTACCTTGCAACTATGAAGCTATTACAGGATCAAGGGAAAGCAAATTTGTTGTGTGGTACTTGCTTTGTGATATAAACATTCCTTGTAAAGCTTTTTTTGGAAACAGCATTCTGTACTTGGAAGGTGATACTTAAAACCTATTTGTTTTTAAAGGACTATGGAATAAAAGAAGATGAATTGCAGGCTATCCTCAATTACCTGCTCACTATACATGAGGTAATTATTAATTTGGGGGATGTGTTTATGAAGAGTGGCACACTAGTGCTGTTTGTGACCACCAAATCTTTGAATAATTTCAAATATAACCTCGTTTATGCCACAAGATGGCTCTGCAGAGGAAGTAGCAAACATTGTCCAATTCTTTAGAGTAGTGTGCTGATATGTCAATATTCTTGGAGTGATTTAAGCACTATGTTCAATGTTAGATTGAAGTTCATTAAGCCAGTAAGTCAAAATGGTTTCTCATGTTGTTGTACAAACCAATTTACCAAGCAGAAAAACAGATGGTGAGACTGACTTTTAAAAAAAGTTAAAACCTGGTTTTAGGCTAAGTAATATTTTTTTTGTTTTTCCTCTCCTTTTTATTTTGCTTCTTAAATAAAGCAATAAAATTGAAAACATGCATTAAAAAATAAAGATGTATGTTAATGGCATCTAAGAGAAGCATATAAACTTAATTGGGAGAAAATGTTGGTTACCACTGATACATCTGCATCTTCATATTTTAGCACCAGGAAAAGGCACTTTATGCCAGATGCAACATCAAAGACAAGGGAAATGGGGACATAAATCTAACTGATCTCATCTCTGTAAGGGTGCTTGAAATGGGTAAAATAAGGAATTAATTGAACTCCATTTCAAGCAGTATAGATTTTTTTTTTTAAATTTTGCTTACACCTATATTTTCCTTTTATTCTCTGTGCTACTTGGTAGTACCATAGTCAAGCAATTCTACTTTATGTGGAGAAGTGAAAAATAAGACTCTTGATAACATCTAAGTGTGAACTAAAATAGCAGAAGCTTTATATGGCCTTCAGATGAGGATGTGATGTTTTAAATATCTTAGAAGTTTGCATTCTCTGGTGTAAAAGATCCATGAATGCTGACTCCTACAATCTAACTGTCAATTCAGAAAAACATCAACAAAAAAAAAGTAAAATTTAGCCTTCCCATATGGCTAAATAGTGATAGTTTCTGTAATGTCAGCTGATAATGTCAGGTGAGGAGTTGTTCAGGAGGATGTAAAACTGATTTTCTAGTAGAGTATTAGAGTATTTGTTCAAAACACTCTAGAGTAAAGAATCAGAGTATTTGTTCAGAAGTGCTGGACAGTGTTTATTCGTGGGCTCTTTTTGTTTTAAAAATAAACTTTCATTTTAATACTACAGAGTATGGGAAAAGACAGTTGCATTTTGTTTCTTCTTAGGTTATTTTTAATTACAATGGACTTGTAACAAATTCGTGAATTGTAGCCTAGAGTGCTTTAGACTAAAAGTATGGAGAAGTTTACTAAGCAGCTCAAATTACCCCTTGAAAATATTGTCTGAGGCAGGTGGTAGTATTTTTTCTTCATGGTTTGAACATTTCTGAGTATAAACTTTTCATTAAACACCACCCTGTGCCCCAGAAAATGTGCAGCAGTTTATTTGTAGCTCCTGTGCAGGAAAGGATTGGGAAATACTCATGCAAGCAGAGGAACATGTGTGTGGAAGGAAGTAACTTAGTCTAAATTTCCATTGCCTGTCAAATCCTTACATCCCAGACACTGATAGATCACTTTTCACCCTAAACAATTAAGTATATTTTTACAATGTTTTCTCCTGCACTTGCCTTTTAGAGCTATATTTTTTTTCATCCTGGCCAAAATGATTTGGTCGTTAACTTATTATTAATCTCCACATACTTTTGAAATATTTTGTAGTGATTCTTTTAGCCAAAACAATGTTGTAGTGTATGTGTTGTGATTTCAAATGTGTAACTTTTATCCAACAGGATGACAATCTAATGGATGTCTTGCAGTTGCTGGTTGCTCTGATGTCAGAGCATCCTGGTTCTATGATCCCTGCATTTGATCAGAGGAATGGATTACAGTAAGTTTGGATTTTCTAACTGGGAAAAAGGAGACAGTGTTTTAACCCCATACTGTTGCCTGCAGGAATTCCCGTGAAATCTGAACGGTTCTCATCAGAGTGTGTGTTGTAATCATAGACTCCTCATCTTGGGAGATTTTTGGGTCCAGGTGTTCATTTTGACAAGAGGTGCTGTTGGATTTATTATCAATGAGGTGGTTTTTTTTAATGTTTCCAAGCTGTCAGTCACAGTTAAACAGGGGGTGATCCATTTCAGTCTGTGCATTGATGTCTTCATCTACCACTGCTCTGTCTTCAGCCCCCATTCTGACAGATGTTTTAGAACTGGGAGGGGGCTGGCAAAAATTGATTCAGATGTCTTCTGATCCTTGTTAGTTTTCTTCCCCCTTTTTCTTTTTTTCTTTCCTGTGGGACTTTTCCAGAAAATCTTTTTATTTTTTTAAAAATAACACTTTGTGCTATATGCACTGTTTGCAGTCTTTTTCCCAACAAACAGAAAAAAAGTCTTTAACACTATTGTGAGAGAAAAGTAGGGAGAGTAGCAAATTCTATTTGTGCAAGTAAAAAAATCTGCTAGAGGAGTTTTGACTGTGATTTTGTCTTGTGGCTCTCAGAGGGTGGTCACAGTATTGAACTTTCCTAATTTAACAGGAACCTGCCTGAACATAGTGGGGAAAAAATGGTACAGGCGAACAAATGTAAGAACAATTCCTAGAAGGATATGGGGAATAGTAATTCTCTCACTGTGTAAAGGCAGTGTCTCATTTCATACATTTAGTTGCACCTATTGGTTACCCCCTGTTTACACATATATTTTTTTCCAGTTGCCCTTTCTCCAGAGGCTGCATTCAGGCATGTTTGTAATTGTTTTCTACCCTTTTAGTGCTAGACTGGTTTTTGGGGGTTTTTTTAACCCATTTTCATCAGATTTGATTTCCTTTGTATGGTAATGTATTACGTATGGGAAACTAATAAAAACCTCTAAATAGTAAGGTATTTGACTGTGAGGTTGGGTCTCTAATGCAGTACATTTGGTTTTATTTAACAACTAGCAGTAGGTGCTTTCTTTTTTGTTAACAAGTATATGAGCAAGTCAGCATGAATAGTGAGTCCACAGTGAGAAATCACTTTGTTTTCCTGTCTCATTTCTTACACTCCTTGCTCTGGTATTGTCTCCAATCACTTAATGGATTGTTGTTTGTATGCTTCTTGATACATCTACTTTTTGCAATTAAGGCATGTTAATCTTGAAATTTGAGAATAATTTTCCAAAGCTTTATAAATATTTGGAGTTCTCTTAAAATTAAAAATGTTAAAGTAACCAATCTAGTGGGTGAGAAAAAAAAGAAAGGAAATGCTTTTTCCTTATACAATTAGGAAACCCTGACAGTGTTCTGTAAAGGAAAGCAGAGAAATGGATTCTATTGCCTGAATGGCCAGTGCATCATAGGTTTGCTTATTTGTTTCCTTCTCTAGTTTCTGTGGTTGCAACATTCTCCAGGATAAATTACGTGTTATACGTAAATGTTTTTTAGTAATCCTTAGGTTTTACCTTTAATTCTGGTATCTGGTATAGAACTAATTTTTTTGGTTTTGGTCTTAGTTCAGGTGTCCTGAGAATTACTTTTGGGTATATAAAAATAAAAGTAAATAACTATTGATGAATGTTCAGTTATGTATAGATAAGGCCTAAAAACTTGAAGTCCTTGAACTCTTTAAAATGTGCAGATCTAAAATGCCATGTTGTAACATGGAATAATTTTGGAAAGGCTCTCCAAAATTGTTTATATGAGATAGTTTTTTTTCCTTACCCCTAGAGAAGTGATCCAAATGTCTTAAAAATTTTATCATAACTTATTTATGGTAAAACAAAAGTACCGTGCCTCCTGTTCCAATACGATTTCATGGAACATTAGGAAATGGATATTTCCTTTTTTCAAAAAGAGTTTAGTAGTCCATGTAGATTAAATCATATTTCACAGATTTAAAGATCTGTTGAATACTATGAACCACAGTTCAGCTAGAATCAGATAATGATGTGGCCCAAGCACTTGGTTGTCTAAAAAGTAAGTGATGAAAGAAATCTAATGTAACTGATAAATACATTTAGATGTCTTAAGCTTTTATAGGAGGTTTACAAGGACTAAAAACCTGAATTTGATATTCTTCACACTGATAGAAGACCAATATGTTTTCTCCACTTAGGGTTGTCTACAAGCTTTTAGCATCACAAAGTGAAGGCATCAGGGTGCAAGCTCTGAAAGTGATGGGATATTTCTTAAAGCATCTTGCTCCAAAGTAAGTACTAATTTGGGTCTTAAAACTGAACCTTCCAAGAAAGGAAGGAGTAAAGGTAGGTTGTGACACAGACATTGTATATGTTATTTTGGGTATAAATTATTGGGTGTATATACACATATTTGTGTGTAAAGGGGAAAAGCTGTTAATCACTAAATGGGCTTCACTGAATAGGAGCTTCTCTTCTTCACCTACCCCTCAGTCTATTTGTCACAAATGGATTTTTGATATGGTGGAATTGCCTGTTGCTGGAAGCTGGTGTCCAGACATTGTCACTTCCTTATCAAGCTGATTGAATAGTTACTTGCAGTATGCCCTCCTGATTTTTAAAGTGACCCTTTTCCAGTGAAATCAATAGCAAGAATTAGACTGGTGAGATGGAACCCCATGTTACTGAGAACTAGCTTTAACATGTCCCAAGTTGACAGTGACAGTAGATAAGTATTGAGATTGCTGTCCGTGGTTGCATTTTTGAGTGAAATGAGGGCAAAGCTGTCCTTTCTTAGTGTTTATCAAGAAATCCCCAAGGCTGTGTTTCTGCTTTTTGATCCCATGTGTGAGTGGGCCTCATTTATGGAAGAAAGGTGACTGCCTTCAGGGAATGATTTGTCCTTTCAGAATCGGAACACTTCCCCTTTTCCCTCACTAAAAGTGAAAGACGTAAGGAACAAACAAGAAAAATACCTTACCAGTGATTTTGTATTTCTTGAGGCACATGTTTTAAACTTTTTTCCCCCTAAAGCAAATGGAATGCGTAAGTTTATTTTATCTTTCTCTACCATTTTAGGAGAAAAGCTGAAGTCATGCTTGGACATGGATTGTTCTCTTTGTTGGCTGAAAGGCTGATGCTTCAGACAAGCTTATTCACCATGACCACATACAATGTCCTGTTTGAGGTAGTCATGCACTGTAGTTAGGATCCAATCTTTCTAATTACTTGTAAGACATTGTTAGAAAATTGCTTACATATTTGTGCTGATATGTTCCAGATGACATTAAACCCTAGTGTGATGCGGCTGAATGCTGCTTTTTTCCTCCCCCAAAGCTCACTACTTTGGATTTACCCCCTCCTTAACTTGGCTATGCTCATTATTAACAAATCTAGATAATGATTAACCTGTATGTCTCAAGCAGATGCTCATGTAGATGTGGAATTTTATTATAGCAATGATCTTGCCTTAGGATGATTGCTTTGGTTACATTCACATTCATCTTCCAGTGTATTTTAAATAACACTATGCA
>WEIU01021635.1:8668-25404 GCA_013389925.1 Aegithalos caudatus | reverse complement strand
TCCCGCACTGCTCCCCTGCGGTGCTCGCCGGCTCTCGTCAGCCGTCGGGAGCCGGGGGAAAGTCCGGGTCACGGCGCTGCCGGGCAGGAGCTGTCTGAAAATCCCCCCGGAGAGCCCCAGGCCCGGGGGCCGGCTGGGTTCGACGCCCCGCCGGGAGGCCCGACTCGCTCTTTCGCCTGCAGAAATAAACTCCCCGCAGTTTCTCTCCCCTCCGGCCTGTCCCCGGGAGCCGGCTGTTCCCCCGTGTGTCTCCCGCCGCTCACCTTCGGCCGCTTCCGCCCGCCGGCTCTCTGAAGCGGCGCAGCTCAACATGGGGACAGCCAGCTCAGCCCGGGGTCATGGGTGTGAGGACACAGCATCCGTGCTGGGATAAAGCGATTTTCACTTTCACTACTCCCCCCGTTCCTTTAAATAATAAGGAAATGCGACAGACTTCTTGTAAATGCAAAGCCAGACACTGCTGGAAATACAGTTGCTGCAGACAAAATATTTCTGTTCCACAGAGACAGTATTTTAACAGACTGAACACTTTCTTCTACCTCTCGGACACCTTCCTTGCATTTTAATAGCACAGTTACCGTGGCCTTATGCTCTGAAATGGGGTGTTAGCACTGACAGCTACTTCAACATCCTTGCTCTACTGCAAAAGGATTTGTAACTTTTGTACCTTCCTGGCTGTGCTCAACTCACAGAGGCAAACACATGACCTTGCAAGGAGGGTTTGTGCCCCCAAACTCCAGGGTAGTCGGTCATAAAGCCCCAGGTATCTCAATAATTCAGATACTTCCCTATTTTTCTGGTTTCCTCAGCAGCTTGAGTCATCCAGCTCAGATGAAGTTAAAGAGTTGGCAAACTGAGTAAACATAGACTATCCTTCCAGGAAGATCCGGCTAATAGTTCATGCTAAAGGTGAGGGAACCATGTTCCCTGGGAGTCCAAGAGTCAAACCAAAGCCTGTGCTCTGCCACAGGTTTCCTGGTAGACTCTGGGACTGTGACTAGAAGACCTGAGCATGACTTCCTTGGTTTGAAGCATGTCTTCCCAGCTGTTCCACCCCAAAGCAACTTGTGTCTCCTCCCTTCAGGCTATCCATGCATTTATTTGATTTTGCTCTTTTCAAAGAGCTTCTCCAACCCTGGAGGACCAAGTCCCAGTGAGTCTTCCCATGCTAACAGCTATGGGAAAGTGGCTGGTGACCACAACTGGGAAGCCCACTCTTGCCAATACACTCTGACCTAACCTGCATCCCCAGACTGTGCTGGGTCTCCCAAGCATCTTACAGGGCATTTCCTGGTTTCTGCAAAAGCAGTCTTGCTTCTTTCTCCCTTTGTCATCTCATGTGCCAAGAGCAGGATGTTCACCAAGGACTGTTTGTGGAGGCAGCAGAAGGTATGGGTCCAGTGCCGTTCTCCAGTTGAGGGGATCAAACCAGCACCTCCTTGAAAGCAGCCCTGGCCACCAGTTATTAGAGGGTGAATTGCTCTCAACTGCTCCTTTGAAACAGCCTAATATTGCATTGACTACACCTCATGCAGTTAAAGGAAAGCAGTGCACGAGGGCATGAGCAGAGACTTCGTTGGGACAGTTGGTTAAAAAGAGAGTGCTGGGCTCTTGCTGCCTTTGTAGCTTAAGCTCAGTTGAAATAAATAGGACTAGAAGCCAGTATTTTCACAAGCTCAGGGAACAGGTATGTTCTCTTGCAATAAACACTATGAACCATGTGGATAAAACACCTCAACAGCCCTCCGGAGCAATCTGTGGGAAAGAAAGTCCCCTTCTACAGAGGGACTTTGAACTCCATGCTCCAGGAACAATGCTGTCAGAAATGGCACCTGCACAAGCTACCTGACAGCATCAAATCATGAGTAGCTCACTGAAAATTTATTAGTCCTGAATAAATATCCACTTCACTGAGTCATTCCCAGCAGCTGCAGAATAAGGCTTCCAGGATAACACAAGCATGGGACAAGCCAGGGGACAGTCCCCTTGAGCCTGAACAGTCTGTTCTTGTTCAGAACAAATGACAAAGGAAATAACAAGTCAAAATTTGCTTGTGAAAACAAGTTTCTACTTAGTATTAAAGCTATCTCTGGTACATCTGTAGAAATGCCTACACAGTAATTCCAGGTAGTGCAGTAGTAAAGGCAGAGAGTTTCTGTGCAGGAGAGAAAAAACAGCCCAGAAAGCAGCCTGGTCAACTGAGCTTACATTTTATAATGGAAGTTTATCAATGACTTTTGTCGCACTGAAGCAATGTACACACATGCAGACTAGTCTCTGATCACAGCTTAGCACAGCATGGCTCTTCTGGAGAATAGCACATGTCAGAACTGGGTCTCAAAGCATCCAGGCTTCCAAACAGATGTCAGGGTCCATGTGAAGATTTCTGGAGAAGGAGCTTCACATTTACATTTTGTAATCCCCTTTGTTCAGAAAGTACACACAACAAAAGCATGTGTGGATGCTGCTCCAATTTTCAAGTTTTTCTTGGCTGGGGATGGCCCAGCGTCATTAGCAAGAAGTACATTGCAGACAGGACACACTAACAGTGAGATGTTGTCTCGCCCCCAAAAGCCAGGAAGTTCAAACGCAGTTTGTAAATGAACCCAAGCATCCATCACCATTGAGCTGTCTTACAAAATCCAAAGACTATATAAAGAAAAACTACCAGACATTTCTTGTTGCAATACCAATTCGCCCCAAGTTAAAAATAAGAAGTTTGGCTGTTGTAACATTTCAGTAGAAGCCTGAATAGACATGTCTTGCACAACACTGCCAATTCCTATGAAAAGTTAACTGAAGGACAAAAGGCTACTGGGATGGGGAAAAATGAAGAGTTTTATATATTTCTGCCAATGGGAAGAACAGCTAGTTGCAAGTATCACTGGCTGCAGAATTATTTAATAACCATTTGAAAAGCTGAAAATTATGAACATCCCACTGTTGAATTTAGCTCATCATAGAATTTGCATTTAAAGGGAGGTTCTCTTTCCAATGCTACTTGGCAGAAAGTAGCCATCGGATTTTTTAATTCCTAGTTTATACGCTGCACTTGGATTGCTTTATCTTTTTCTTTACACAATCCATTTGGCCAGCATTTCCAGATGCATTTTTCTTCTTTCAGCCAGTTGCTGTTGCAACATGGGCTATGGAACAAAGACCAACCCCTCTAACTCAGGGCATCCATTCCCACTTGAAATCCTGAGCAGGCCAACTATCCCTGAGTCTCTAAGTAGAAACATGTACTATAGTGTGAATCTATTAATTGATTAAGTCTTAAACCACAGTGCTTTCACTCTTTATTTCTTATGGCATTTGTCCTACTCCAGCCATTTCTGACAGAACTTCTTCAAAGTGATACCTACTCCTAGCAATTTTTTTGTACTTGCCTATCATTTGCAGAGAAGAGCAGAGAATCTTCCTATTAACAAAGGAAATGGCCAAATACTGTAATAGTTGCCATGCAAAATTTTGCAGGGCTCACCTTAGCCTAGCAACACCCAGGATCTGTATGAAGAAAGCCATAGCGGGGATTTTCAACACCGCACAGAGCGTGGGCACTCAAAATAGCAAGTGGCTGTTTGAGAAACCACCTGAGCCATGCGTTCCACAGCTCTGCAGCTCCAGTCCCTCTCATATCCTGTCCCCTCTTACACGAGAAGCTTTGTAGCCCTGAGATTAATAACACTTGTGAGTTCAAAGGCAGTGAATGGAACTACTTCAGTTACTCAAGCCAGAATTTAACACAGATGTTCTCTGAAGTATGCTCACTGCTCAGCCACCATTTGTTCCAGGATTAGAACTGACAATATTATCTGAAGCTTTGATCTTCCTTAATTTATTTAATTTACTTCATATAAAAACACACATCTGTATATACAAGGAGAGGAAAAATATTTACATATGATTACAAGTCATATACAAAGTCTCAGTACACATGCTCACTTTTACAAAATAAATGATGCTAAAATCTGTTTTCTTGAGAATCCTCAGTCTCTTAGACATTAGGTTGGACCTGTCTTCTTAGCACCAAACATGTAATTAATAAAGCTTCTAAAACCCCCCTCCATTTACTGTGTAAGAAATGGAGACAGGAATACTTACTGCATGCACATGCAACCACAAACTAGAAAAAGTTAAAAATTATTAAGGCACAATGCTCAATTTAGTACTAACTTGCAATCTCTAGGTTGCAAAAGTAAAGAGTAAAGAAAACAAAAGTAAGCTACCTCAAGTGAATACCATTTACTGGTAACCTGTACTGATCTTTAGTCAAACAACACAAATGCAAACACAACTCAAGCCAAGATCCTCTCATAGGTAGACATATTGTCCAGGAAAACCCCAGGCTGCATAATTGGATTATATGAAATGAAATATTGGACCCTAAGATGTTAATGGTTGAATTCCTGTTCATAAGAGCACACTGCAAGTAAATACATGGAATTATTAAAAAGCCAAGTTTCAACAAACATGACTGTAAATAAGCCTAGATTACCTACATTCAGGAAAGGTAGACTAGTGGGGACTAATGTCACATGTGTGCATGGACTTCCATCAAATCAAATTGCATCAAATCTGGTGATTTCAATATACTGCATTGTCAGTTAATTCATTAAAATAAAAGCCACCTGCCTCAGTAATTAATGAAGATGCATTAGGAGAACTAGACATTCTCCAACCTCTTTAGAGACATGCTGAATGTAAATGAGCAGTTAGTGGTTTCCTAGAAGACTGCCCATATACATAAAGCATGCACACATACTCTGTGTTGAGAAGCACAAGGACTCAAGCTAAAAACTGTAATATAAGAGCAAAAACTTAGTTAAATGGCAAATACACTTGCTGGATATTGGATGCTACTGGTACATGTAGGCTTTCATATACCATCAGCATGACAGTAAAAGTAGAAATATTTAAAAGTTCAAAGGCTAATTAAAGACGTTCTCCCGTATAGCACTGAGGGGAGATGAGTTCTAAGAAAAAAGATGTAACACATAGAACAAAAGCACAACTGAAATTCCAATGTGAAAACACAAAATGAGAAATTCATGTGCTGAGAGTGATCTTCCTCTGCCGCAGTGGGTAGCGCCTTCTCTCAGGGGAGCCTGCAGCTTTTCTCCTTTTCAGCAAAACATAAGGATTTTTACTGGAAACAGTTGGTGTGACTTCTACTGGTGATACTAAATTTTGGACATTGTTTTCCTCCTTCACCTTGCAACCAGAAAAGACTTCTTGCTGCAGCTTGCAGAGTTCCAAGGTTGGTTGCAAAGTTAATGCTTGGGAAAAACCTTCTGCTTTTTCTATGAGTGCTGGAATAGACTGCAAAAACAAACCCAAGTATCTCAAGTTACATGGGAAAAGCAATGGTTATAAGGCATGCAATATTCTAATGAGATTCTGACAGGCACAAAAGCTTCAGTGTCTGCAGAGATGATGTTGAGGATGGTAGGTGAGGGCTGTGAACGCAGAGCTACCACCCCAATAGTAAGGTGTCTCAGAAACCATGCAAAGGGTATGCCAAGTTGAAGTGTTCCCTCATGACATCTCTAAGTTTAGGAAGTATCACAGGAGCACCACAGCTGATGCCTAAGCAGGTACTGTAGTAACAAATGTCATACTCCAGATGAAGTCGTACAGGTCCTGTTTTTCAGATACTGCATGTTCCACAATCTCAGTAAGTTTTTCCTACAGCCACAGGGTAATCTCCCTTACTACCACGTGAGGGTAAATGTTTTACAAACACAATGCTCTACCTGCTTCTTAAGCACACACACAGGCTTTTTTCTACCAAACTATAAGGAAGATGAGTTAGAACTCCCATTACCAGATCAAGAAGATAAAAACATTTCTCTTGGAGCACACAGAGGTCTCACCTGCATTGCTTCACTGATCTGTTTCGATGCCACTTCTGTTGCCTGCTTCAGATCTGCGATGTAAGCATCTACAGATAAACACAGCCCAAATCAACTTCTGAAGCATAACTCTTTCCCCCATTACTCGCTATCAGAAAATGGACAGAAAACCAATAAAGTTCCTGTATAAAACCTAAACCTGCAGCACATCCCTCTCACTATAACAACTGAGGATGACAGCTAACATGGCTTATCTCACTAGTATTATTCTTTATCACTCAAATTGCAGTAGCAGTCTCAGCTACAAAAAGCCCCAAAGTTCTTACCTGGAAAAACAAAGCCAGTATTTGAAATAAGAGAACAGTTGTAAAGAAATAATTACACAAAAAGATTTGTTTTCAAAACTTTTAAGCTCATATTACATTTGATAAAAACCACACAGAACCCAGAGAATAAACACCACTGTGGAGAACATGACACAAAGAAAACCCATTTTAACAAGGGCAAATAAATCATCCTGTGTCTCTGACAAGCTGGCTTTTACAATAAAGGCTACTTTTTTTTCTTCTGGCTTAACTTACCAGGCATTAATACCAAAAAGAACCTAAGCATAAATCACATGAATTAACATGGTAGTTAGGAAAGAAAAAACCCCAGCTTTCAGGAACACTGAAGCAGACAGCAGGTACAGAACACCATGGGGAATACAGCATATATTCAACTGTAGTAGCAATATGATAAGATCACCAATACTTTAATTCTGTATTCAAGAGTTAAAACTCTAGGCTATTACAAAACTGTTTTGCATGTCCTCCATCCACAAAACTTATAATGAGCAGACTAGCGTGCTTCTGGGAAGTAAGGAGCCTCACCTCCATTACTGTTTGTTTTCTGTAGGGTTTCACCAGTGCCTGCAGTAGGACATAGTGTCAGGTGCTGCACATGCTCCTAAACCCTGTCAGAGTTAAACACAGCATTCTGTTTTGAAGTCAATCTTATTAGTGCTGCTGAAGGTATTTTAAAGTCAGTCACAGCATTCTAGCTCAGGGTGACAGTGATTCCCTGCTGAAATGGGGTAACCACCAAGAGATGGTGCTTGTTGAACTGTCCATGTGTCCAATGTGCTGGTCAGAGCTGGTTTAGGAACATGTGTTCCCTAAGTGAACAAGGACACTAAAAAGCACCATCATACATTTTGGAAGAATAAGCAGTCCAGAAGCAATCTGTCTAAACCCATCACAGAGCCCTGTGGAAGGGCAGTCTCTAAAAGAAGGATATGTCTGCAATGAAGCATTCTTACAACAGAGTATTTGGGATGAGGAGGCTAGTAATCTTATGAAATTGTAAGGATGGAGTTAAGCAAGAGTAGAAATAGTTATTTGGATTATTACACAGACAGACCGACACACAGTTAAATGAAGTTTGCCTGAAAGAGTTCAGCTTGACATAGATGGCATTATATTCCACAGTGTTCAAGGCTTTCCAAAACATAGGGAAATGAAACAAGGAAATGAAAGGTATTGAGTAATCTAAACATTTTTGGTTTCTGGCCACTGTACTTGCTAAACTGGGATACACAAACTTCCCAAAGACTACATGATACCAAAATTCCGCACAGACTCCATGGTATCTTTGCTACAACTTTGCTGTTACCAAACCCAACCCACAATATCATAGTGCAAGCTGCTACTAACTTGCAAGTCGTTGACTGACATCAGAAAAGCCTGGATTTGGACACTAGAAACCAAAAGAAACAGATATAAAGTGACCCACAGTACTGCTCCTACTGGCTGCTTTGCTGCACAGGCTGGCACTGCTGGAAGCCATGTCTCCCATCTACAAAGAGGAAATGATGTTTAGAATGGAGTCAGATCAGCAGGGTGAGAACTGGAAGATTCAGCTCCTCAAACTCTGAGCACCATTGCTTGTTACACCAGCTTTACATCATGTGCAGTAATTCACAGTGAGGGTCCTCACTTCTCAAATTAGAACTGCACTGATGAATTCTGTAATTTTTCAATACTTAACAACAGGCAACACAAAACTTCCCATTTATTAAGGCCAGCCTCAAGAGAGGACAACCCAATCACCCACTGCAAAATGCACCACCTTGTTCCAAGGAGCCCATACAAGGCATTTTTCCAAAGCATGCAGCAAACTAACAACGCTGTTTGCAGATCTGTTCCTTCATCAACCCTCACAAGATGAAATCTGTGTCTTACTTAGCAAGTTAGGATAGTTAACATTGCCACCACTGAGTCCTACACCGCAGCTCTCAATTCCCTGAAGGAACTAACTGGTTAGGAAGAGGGGCTGAAGCATTTCTAGTACTCGTGTATAAGGAACACAAGAACAATGTAATGAAGTGCAATGTCAGTGATCCATCCAGCGCCCCATTGTGGCCTACAGCACTGATGAAGGAAAGAAGTAAGGAAGCCTTCTGGTGGTAGCTGTGTGACAATTTCTGCCCAACACACACACACAGAGGCCTTTGCCAGCTTTTCGCCTTTAAGTACACTGCCTAACTGCAGGCAGTACTCAGAACAAGAGAAATGGACACAGTAAAACTCAGGCAGCAATACATTCACTTGTGACAAACTTCAGCTTTTCAGTTAATTTATAAACAGCCAATTCTAAACAAGCTTAAAGAAAGAAAATTTCTTAAACATTTACAGTTAGCCAGTATTGAGATGGTGTTTCCTCAGTACAGCTGCCCTCCCCACAAAATCTTTACCTTGAGAAGGCTGAGGTCTTATCTCTGCTGGTTTTACCACAGGCTGGTAGAGCTTCTGCATATTCAAAAAAAGAAAAATTGTGAAACACCTCCTTGGTTTAATAGGTATCTAATACACATACAACAGTCAGAACAGTGGAGACAGTGGTGGAATTCTTTAGATCAAGAATGTATTAGAGGTACAGTTTATAGATACTTACTTACTGAAAGTAGTATTCTGGTTAACACAGTTACTGTAAATGGATCTCCAGAATCTGCTTTAGTTTGAAGAACGCTAATTATTAAAGCATGAGAACTGACATCCAGGCATTTTGGAAGAAGCATTGCCACCTGCTGCACGACTGAGGAAAAAGAGCTGCTCTAGCTTCTCAGGAGCCATTCACAGAACCAGCAGGCCTTCATAGGGCCACAAATGCCAACAAAGGGTGCATTAAGACAAAAAGCTAAGAAAAAGCAAAGTACTTAAACTACTGCACTCTAGCCCTGCAGTTACTTATATAGAACTAAGAACACTCTGCTTCACAAACTGTGAGCCCTGTTACCTCACATTAGTTAACTGAGACATGAAGCAAACTAATAAGTGAATACAACCCACACTTAGTTATATTGAAGGTGGAATTAGAAGCAGCTAGCAGGGAAGAAGGAAACAAAGCAAGGCCAAGGGAACAGAAGTTAGATTATCTGCAAGTTAGTGTTCTCCACTTCAGGAGCTGTCTCTCAACCTTCTTCAAGCAAAAGCAAGTAGGGGAAAGCTAATTATTCCTCGCTGAAGTTTTGCTAGAGAATTTTTTTCACAGTTCACACAACTTCTTAGCAAGTTTGCACTAACAGCTCCAAGCAGAACAAACATGGCTTGCATTAGCCTCAAACTCTATAGAACATATTGATTGAAAACCCACAGGATGATCTCTTGCTTTGGCAATTAGAAGATCACCACAATAAATGAGTGCTTCTCTTCAGATAAATCACATCTTCATGGCTGCTCTTTATGCCTCAGATTGCATCACATGATTAGCTATGTTCATGAAAGAACACAAGAAATCCTCAACCAAAACCAAAGAAACCACTGGTACCTTTGCAGAAATAGCTGAGAGATGAAAAAAAAGGGATAAACATTTACAGAGATAAACTAAGCTTTCCATATTTCTTACACGTATTTCTATATTCTTAAAGGGATAAACTAACCTTTTGCAGACAATTTTAATTAAAATAATCATCTAGTTGTGGTGGTGTAAACTTTGAAGAGATCAACAAGAGATAAAAAGTAGCATGAGAGGCATTCCAAATAACTAATCCACTGTGGGACTCAGGTAGCAGAAAGATTTAAAGGTCTTGTTAAATCTTGGTGTTATGCAATAGCATATTTTATTTGAGTTGATTTTGTTTGTTTTACATACTTGATATACTGACAAAACAGAGAGATCACAAGAGGCAATATATGTTAGAAAATATCTCATATGTAAGACAAAAGCATACCCATGCACTTTTCCTTACCATAAATCACCCCTGCCTTGCTAGAGTTAACATTTGTCATTTTTAGTCCTCAGAAATGCAATGCAGGCTCCTACACAACTTGCTAAAAAAACCCTCTCTTCTTTAATATAGAACAGCTGGAGTTGGAAAGGACCTCTGAACACCCTCCTGAAAGTTGGGCCAACTAGGGCAGGTTGCTCAGAGCCTCATCCAGTCAGCTTCTGAGGGTCTCCATGAATCTCTCCAAGGATGACAACTCCACAATTTCACTGGGCAACTTGTGCCAGTGCTTGACTCTGCCTCAGTGTAGGTGACCAGGGTCTGGTGGCCGGAAGTTTTCGTGCTGTACGGAAAGCAGAGGCCTCTCTTGAGAACTAATGGTGATTAGTTTATGATGTAAGCAGGTAGAGATAACGGTACGCTCCCACACTATATAACGCTGTATCACATTCCAATAAACGCCATTTGCCATCCACCACATTGGTGTTTGTGAGTAAGTGACCCGGGGACCTGGGGTTGGTCACTGTGCCGTTCCTGAACCAGGTCACCACAGCCCCCGTGAAGGGCAACAACGTGGTGCTGAAACCTGGGAATCATTATCCTGGAAACAGGCATCACCTAGACAGGTGAATGGCGGCCGCAGCGGCTGGCCCAGCTCAGCAGGGAGGATGCTTCCAGACCAGCGAGNTCACTGTGCCGTTCCTGAACCAGGTCACCACAGCCCCCGTGAAGGGCAACAACGTGGTGCTGAAACCTGGGAATCATTATCCTGGAAACAGGCATCACCTAGACAGGTGAATGGCGGCCGCAGCGGCTGGCCCAGCTCAGCAGGGAGGATGCTTCCAGACCAGCGAGGATGGAAGCTCTTGCGAAGGTCGTATCTCAGATTCATAAGCAATGGGGGATAGATTGCAAGCCAAAAGATTTTACTCTTGCTGTCGCGAGGCTTTTACAACTTGGGGCTATTGATCAGCCCATGGATATTCTTCACCCAGAAATACGGGAGAAGTGTACTAAAGCTCTAGCCGAGGAAACTATGTCCTCAGGCTTGGGGAAAAATCTTAAATCCTGGGGGAAAATTGTGCAGGCTCTGAAAAGGGCCATGCAGGAGGCAGGAGACCTGGAGGGCGGCAAGAAACTGTTTGCTGGCCACCCCGCAATTGGGAATCAGGACAGCCNGCGCCGAGCAGCCCGGGGAAGGACAGGGCAAGGACGCTTTCAGCAGGGACAGGGAAGAAGCACTAACAAGCAAATACAAAGGAGGAGGGGAGGAGACTGAGAAAGAGCCAAGAATGTGGGAAAAGGTGGAGGAGAAGGAGTTCAGAATGAGGGAGACGGCGGGGGAGACCAAGCCAAGAATGTGGAGAAAGGCGGGAGAGCAGAAGCCGAGGATGGGGGCAGAGATGGGGGATCAAAGGAGGTGCGCGGTGCTCGGGAAGGTTGGATGAGCTGAGGGGGCAGGGGCAGCCAAGAGGGCGGGACGAGGGAATGGCTCCCCCACAAGGGCCAGCCTGCCCACAAAGGGGGTGGGTTGGGGCGGAGCCCAACAAAAAGGTACTGGAAACAGAAAGTGGCTAGTCAGTGGAGCTCTGACTCTGAATCAGACACCATCGAGGTGAATGGTCCACAGCTGACTCAGACTCGGCGGAAGGGGGGACAAGAATAAGCAAAGACAAAGGAAAATCACGGGGAGAAAGCCCCCTCACAGACTGGAGAAAAATAAAGATTGCATGCGCCAACTGGGTTCCCTCAGCCGAGCTGGCTTTCCCGGTCCGTGTGGGGGCCGGGGATCAGAGAACTTACTCGCCGGTAAACCCTAAAGATATACAAACAATCGTAAAAGCAGTTGCAGATGAAGGGCTCAATTCTGCCATGGTTTCCACCCTTGTAGATGGCATTTTTGGGGGAGATGATATGCTCTCGTTTGATATAAAACAAATTTGCAGAATGATTCTAGGTGGGGCAGGGATGATTGTTTTCACACAGGAGTGTGAGGACAATCGTATGAAAGAACTAGCCCAGGATAAACGGGGTCGATCACCCACTGCACGGCTCCAACCTGCAGCAGCTGATGGGGACAGACCCGGCACTAATCACCCCCCAGGCACAGGCCCAGCGCTTGCGAGCCCATTAAGTAATGACAACTACCCGCGCAGCCAGAGAAGCTATTCGCACAGCCTCTAGAGCCCTTGTCAAGCCGTTGCCGTGGTCCACGGTAAAACAAAATGAAAGCGAGAACTTTGTACAGTTTGTAGACCGTCTCCAGGCTGCAACTGATTTTTCGACCCTGCCTTCAGAGGCAAAGGGCTCAGTCGTGGCAGATTGTTTACGCCAACAATGCAATTCAGCAACCAAAGAAATTCTGTGATCGCTGCCTGCGAGAGCAAGTATCGCAGACATGATTAAGCATGTCACAAGGGAGGAACATCTAACCCTGATTCAGGTGGCTGTTAGCACTAAATAGCTGATGTGATGACATGTTTTAAATGTGGCCAGGCAGGCCACGTAGTGGCTAACTGCCCTGAATGNATGGGCTATCCCATCTGCATCAGGGATGTGGGTTTGCCAGCAATCCGGAGTAAGCCCCTGTGTGTCTCTTAGTAATTTCAATGATGCTGTTGACTTTTGTGTCCAAGTTTTAATTGTTCCTAGAGTTCTGTATCACCAGGAAGAAGAAATGTACCGCCTTTTAGAAGAATCCGGTCGACTCCATAAGAGAGAAGTGATATCAGGTATAACCATTGCAATGCTGCTTGCCCTAGCAGCCACTGGCACAGCCACAGGGGGTTCAGCCCTTGCAACCCGACACCAAGGACTTTCCCAGCTGCAAATGACCATTGACGAGGACTTGCAGAGAACTGAGAAATCTATCTCCTTTCTGGAAAAATCAGTTTCCTCGCTTTCGGAAGTCGTCCTGCAAAACAGGCGAGGGCTGGACCTCTTGCTCATGCAACAAGGAGGCCTGTGTGCTGCCCTGAGAGAGGAATGCTGTTTTTACGCAGACCATACAGGAGTCGTACGAGATTCAATCACCGAACTCAGAGAAAGGCTAGCTCAAAGAAAAAGAGAGAAAGAAGCCCAGCAAGGATGGTTTGAGTCATGGTTCAAGCAGTCTCCATGGCTGACCACCCTTGTTTCTACTTTAATAGGCCCACTTGCTATGATACTTTTGCTGCTGATTTTTGGGCCTTGCATATTGAACAAATTAGTGCAGTTTGTTAGAAGCCGTTTAGAAAGCGTCAACATTTTATTTGTTGACCGCCGACAGTTGCTTTGANTTTTTTAACTAACATTTATACCTTGTATGTTTTTAGTTAGTTTTGACATTTAATTACTACTTTTTTAGTTTTTCCTCAATTGTTTTTAGTTACCCCCAGTTATTATTTACCCAGTGTGCCTTATGTTAGTTGTTGTAATGTTGTAGTATCTATTTTTGTAGTTTTTTATACTTTTTAGCCTTTTTTGTTAAGCACAGCGTGCCTTTTTATTTGATAATGTAGGATAGAACGAAAATGTAATTTTTTTTAGCTAACTTGGTTATGCATGAGGCGGGGGGAAATGTAGGTGACCAGGGTCTGGCGGCCGGAAGTTTTCATGATGTACGGAAAGACAGAGGCCTCCCTCTCTTGAGAACTAATGGCACTTAGTTTATGATGTAAGCAGGTAGAGATAACGGTACGCTCCCACACTATATAACGCTGTATCACATTCCAATAAACGCCATTTGCCATCCACCACATTGGTGTTTGTGAGTAAGTGACCTGGTGACCTGAGGTTGGTCACTGTGCCGTTCCTGAACCAGGTCGCCACAGCCCCCGTGAAGGGCAACAGCCTCAGCCTCTTGTTTTTTTGCCAAAGGAATCCTACTTAATCAGGAGGTAAGCAAAAGGGAGGCCTAATGCAACTTCAGGGAAGAAGTCCAGCAGCTGAGGACTCAAGTGGGTTGTTTAATGCCAGTAACTACTTTATACTGTGTGTCAAAAATCCCAGAGAATTTACTGTGCAGATTCATTAATCCATGCTGCCTTTCTTCCCATGCTTTACTGAAAGTCATTACTCCCTCCATGTAGTTATTATCTCCAAAAATGTGCTTTGGAAGCCACTGACATTTTGTTAAGTCATACATTGCACGTGATACTATCTGTATGTACTGTAACATGTAGTACTTCAGGCAGCCCTTGGGCAAGGACTTCAGGAACTGGGAAGATAAATAGGTGCCTACTGGTTTGTAAATCCTGAGTCACCAGGCTGAAGCAATCTGCTCCAGTTTCCTTGCGCCACAGACCAAATTCAAACACAGACACACTTTGTAGCAACCCTTAGTAGTTACTTAGTAAAATTACTAACTCTAACCCTTAGTTACTGCAGAACCAGTTAATGAAAAAAAGCAATTTCATTTTATGATAAAAATCAAAAGCAACCATGGTAAGGAGCTTAAAGGTCAGCACCAGCTGATTGATTTCTTAATGCAAAAAAATCAATCAATCAGTCAATCAAAGAAATCTTGCTTTTCTGAAAGTCTTAGGTTACTCACCAACATCTCTTGCTCTGCTTTCATGGTTTGGATGGCATGCACCAGGATCTTATTAGGCCACTGTTTACGCCTAGTTGCTGTCTCTACTACTAAGTCATCAAACTGATCCTCCAGAATTTTAACATTGGAATCTGAAAGTGATAAACACACATAGTTACTGTGGAATTCTCAGAACAATTTTTTTGAGACAAACTTATCAAGAAAAAGAAGCTTTAGATCTCAAATAAAAAAACCATGCACAATTATCAACATAGAGATAAATTTATGTCTTGAATCTCCTTGCTAAGGCAGTATAGAGACTGGAGCATAACTTGATGTTGGCCAGTTATTTTGGAGTAAATTATCTAGGGGGAGGGAGGCAGGGAACCATCCAGAGAAAAAAAATTAAAAAATGTATTTCCCTATGAACTCTGGATCTGTGAAGAAAGCTTTATGAAGCAAGGGCTAACTCTTAAGGAGAAAAATGGTTTATCTGTGTGATTTACAAGCATTAAAGAAACTCCAACTGTGCAAACAGTAATTGGAAGCATAACTAATTTTATATCACACAGTGGACAAATATTCAGTTTAACATTTAAATTCACTGTTCCCACTAATGAGTTAACTTGCAATCCATGCAATGTTTCCAATCTAGTGGTAAAGAATGGATTTTGAGCACCCTCTCTGGGTCACTCCGTGCAGAATCAAGTGATTGACTTGATTGCAAAACTCAGAAAGGAAAATTCAAGCTTTTAAGAGTTTGTGGGTTTGTTTTGGTTGTTTGTTTTACGATCACCATGAAACCATTTAAATACAGACAGGAAAGACTAAAGCCACTGGTCAATATAAACATGGAAGGCACAAAATGCCAGATCTCTTGGTGACTCAGATTGGATTGGAGATAGGCACACGAGTAAATCTATATCAAATTAAAAAGCACAATATAGTCCTTACACCTGCTTTATGCCAGCTGTGGGCCAATGGCAGTGTCTTCGTTTTGCATTTTGCATTGTGACATCAGTGCATTTTTGACCTTGTAGTCAAAGTAGCTGGAGTTTTATCATTCTAGAACTACAACTGCAGACACTTCACAGAATCAAAGAATAGTCTGGGTTGCAAGGGGCCTTTAAAGGCGATCTAGTCCAAGCTCCCTGCAATGAGCAGGTACATCTTCAACTAGATCACATTGTTCAGAGCCCACGCTTGCTCAGAGCTTCCTCACCAAAAAACAGTTCAATGTTTTTGGTTCAACAGCTCCATAGTGAGCTCAATGTATCTGTATTTTCAGCTCTGTGTAACTGCGAAAAGCATCAAGCTGCAGGCAAAGAGCACCTAATGCCAACACAGGTGAGTGAATGAACTGCATCGAAACCTTCTTGGACACCAGACTACCAAGAATCTCCTACTATTATTTAAAAGACAGTAATTATGTAATAGAAGCAATATATTTAAATATTTATATAGCAATACTTTTCAAAACTTAACCTGTATATTAAATAGCAGCAACAGACTGTTTCCTAGGGTTTTTTTTTTTTTGATAGATCTTGGTCATGGCCCCAAACACCCAGGCTGGAAAGGCCCTCCAGTACCTCCTGCTCACAGTGGGGTCAACGCCCATTTCAAAACAGGTTCCTCAGAACACTTCTGTCCAGACGGTTTTTGGAAGCCTCCAATGCTGGAGACAAGCCCTGGGCAGCCTTTTCCAATGGCCTATTATCCTTAGAATGAAGTTTTACTTCCTTACGCGAAGTCAGAACACCCCCTTTCAAACGGCCCCCTTTTGCCTCTGGACCAAACCAAACCACCCAGCAGGAAGCGAATGGAAACAACCGCCTACCGCTCTGCAGCCGGGAGTCATCCGAGGCCTCCTCCCAGGGCTGCCCGTTAATTGTGACGTTCTCCCGCACCGCCGTCTCGAAGTTCTGCAAGGCACGGGACAGGCTGAGATCCCATCCATAAATGCATGCATCCACGCACGGATCCATACATCCCTTCCGCAGGAAGAGCCCGTCCCGCCTCACCGCCCTGCCCAGGGGCCACGCGAGGACAAGCTCGGCCACCCTCAGCGCGGGTGCCGAGCGCTGCTAGCGGGGCCCACCGGGCCCCGTGCTGGCACAGGATGTTCCCGCTCCCTGCTCACCCAGAGCGCGTCCGCCTCGGC